>JANHFT010005132.1:59882-70515 GCA_032467955.1 Pseudoxenodon macrops | reverse complement strand
TATTTGGATTCAGCGCATCAGATTCATCCTAAATCATCTGAAAAAACGCAGACAACAAATTTGTTGTTGACCAGTGAATTGATAAACAGCTATGTTTTCATTCTATTTTTCTTCTCATATGCTTCTCTCAAATAAAAGAGTTTTATACTTCCAGTATATTATTGGAAATTCCACCTAATATGATGTTGCTGTCCATTGCCAAATCTAGTGAATCCTTTTCTCCAGAAAAAGAACTTATCATTTCTTTAAGACATATTCTTCAGATATTCTTATAGATAAGGAATCAGTTGTGATATTGGTTTGTATGTGATTTATTTTGAAGTTGTATTACTGTGGAGGCAAATTTCAGCACTGCAGAATAATGCCAGGCATCTACCATCTGATCTCACTAAGCATAAAAGCTTCAACCACACAAAATCATCCTTTTGAAGTTCAAAAATATGATTTTAATTGAGCCATTTGCTCAATTTGTGCTTCTCTTCTCATCACAAAGGAATGGCAACAGTATATAAACCTGATTTTTTTTTCTTGCTAGCATTTTCCCGCAGGGTCTACTTTTTGGGATCAACCAAACTGACCATTTGAGTTGTCACCCGAACATGACCTTGTGGGCTGCAATACTGGCCCAAAGTCACCTAGCCGGCTTTCATGGTGCTTTAAGTAGAATCAAACTGGCTTTCATTCTCGCTCTACACACACGATATTTTCCATGAATTTATCATGTCAACGTATTACAATTTTCAATAATTTTTATAGAGCTGCACAGTCTCCTATCTTAAGTTTAAAAATAATTACCATTGCTCAGATTATCTGAGACCATTCTCTTTTCATTTCAGAGTGAAGTTGTGATATTTATAGCAAATGGGGCTAAGCAGAGCCACTTAATACGGGTCAGTATTTTCCTTTAAAAACTAACGCTATTAGAATGGGAGTCTTGTCAAAACATACCATACGTACCTTAACATAATTGCAAGAGAGAAAAGCAAGGAAATAACACTACAATTTGCAGTTTCAGCAACTGTTAACCACACAAATCTCAGAGAGCGCACAAATGTAGAAAGTCCACCGAGGTCTAAATTAAGTAATGTAAGAATTCTGCCATATTTATGGAGGATATTCTTAATTTGGTTAATGAAATAGTATATAGACAAATGGTCTATGAAGCTGCTTCACTTTTGGTCCTGATATAGTGTTTAATTCCATAGCTTCCCAGAGTTACTTTGTACTCCAGGAATCTTGCCTAAAGCGGTTTACTTTCTACTTGCCATGTGAATGTCACCAGGGAATTGATGAAAGAACCTTGAATAAAAAGGTGAATACAAATATTCCAAACTTTCATTAACTTTTTGGCACTTCAGCACATTGGAGCAACAAGCACGTGTGCACCACACAGACACATGCACTATATAGAATGACTAGGACAATATGTTTCTAAATATTTGGTTCATAATGAGAGATGCAAGCTCTTTTTGAGATCTTTCATAATAATAAAAAAAAATGTTACTAATTCATATTAATAGAAGGTTGCCTGACAGTGAATAATGAAAGATGCATAATCCATTTTAAATGTAGATATTTCCCTGCTTGTATTTTTCACAGAATATTTGCAGAGGTTTTAGTTAGCACTTTTAAAAAACTTCTTCAGAAAAGTGTTTAAGGAAGTGTTCTAAACAGAGAGAGTCTGCTTCAACCCTGACAAAATTGATGAGATTTAATTAGCAGGCTGTTTGAAGAACTGGGGCCTTAATGACCAACAAGTTAGATTGTAAGTAAATTGCCTGGGACGGACTCAAAAGAGACAGCTGTTGGGCACAAAAAACATTTACTTCATTTGAAATAAAAAGCAAAAGCCAACTGCCACTAGAATTAATCTTGGCATTAGTAATAAATGAATTGCAGTAACTAAATGTATTAAGCAAGCACAGTTCAACTTCAGAAAATTAATAGCTCCCTGTGCAATTTACTACTACAAATAACAAAATGGTTAGGAACTTCTGAACTGCAGAAATTAGGCAGGGATCACAATACTTCTCAAGGCTACACAGGTAGTCCTTGACTTGTGACCACAACTGAGCCCAAAATGTCCATTGTTAAGCAAGTTGGTTAAGTGAGTTTTGCCCCATTTTACGACCTTTCTTGCCACAGTTTTTAAGTGAATCGCTTCAGTTGCTAAGCTAGCAACATGGTTGTTAAAAGTGAATCTGTTTTGTCATCTGTGTTGTTTCCCCTTTGACTTTTCTTGTCAGAGGATTGCAAAATTTGTTCACATGACCCCAGGACAGTGCAACTGTCATAAATACATGTCAGTTGCCAAGCATCCAAATTTTGATCATGTGACCATGGGGCTGTTGCAATGGTTGTAAATGTGAAAAACAGTCCTAAATCATCATTTTTTCAGTGTCATTGTAACTTCAAATGGTCACTAAACAAATGGTCGTAAGTCAAGGACTACATGTACACTTCAGTCTAGCTTCACTTCCTTTTTTTGTCCAGAGAAAATTATGGAGTGATCAGTTTCTGTCCCTTTCAGCATGGAGAAAGACAATCTGGAAGACAGATTTAATCTAAAGAACAGAATTGAGCATTATTGCTTTGTGACATGTAAAAAAGGGATGGGACTTCGATTGCCTGGCTCTTGCCACTATCTTGCCTTTTTTTAAACCCTCTCCCTACAGATACAACTGTGGATTTACTTTTCTCACTCTTCCTTTGTTCATTATTTGCTGCCTCCTTGAATTGCTGATAGAAACATCTCAATTACCAGGTAGCTTTCTGGAAATATAGGAATTGGTTCCATCCTTGCACTACCTCTGACTGAAATGGCTTTTTTCATCCTCGTGGCTTCACAGAGACCCAAAGCAAAGCAACAACTGGAATGATAGTTTCTAGCACAACATATAACCCCAGATTTCTCCACAATACAAGAACAAAATCAGAAACAAAACAATTTCTCTTTATATTATTTCCAAGGATACAGTCCCTATTCTTTCCTTGAGGAATTTCGGTATTTCTTTTGTTTCAAAAAAAGAACTTCTCTGAATTTTAATATGTTGTTTCTCATCTCTCATAGAATTTAAAGTCCAAAGTGAAATGCTCAAAGCCATGAAATCAAACTAAGTACACATAACAAACGTTGACTATTAATTTTGATGTACCTCAGTTTAAGTAATGAGTTTAAAATTTATATGTCTGGTTTATATAGACTCATAACTCCCTCAAATTGCTGGGAGTTGGGTGCCATATAACCAATAATAGGCCTTCTTGTACATGCCATTTCCATTTCTCTCTTTCTTTCCCCCCCCCCTCTCTCTCATTTTCGAGTTATCAAAGTTTCTCCTCTCTGTCGGCCCCCACTTACTGATGAGCTATCTCAACCACTGGGATTATGTCTCTTTAAAAGAATGTTATTTAAATCAATAGGAATTTTGTTACATTTTTCAATGTCACTGTGATGAAGAGAACTTCACTGTGTTGAATGGGACATCTTGTAAATTCAACGTTGCCTATTGGCAATCGTTGGATCTATTAAATGTGCTGAAGACAGCAGCTGTTCCTCTTGGGTTTTGCCTTTCAGTTAAAACAGCTGAAGGTTTCACTTTTGAAAGTGAACCTTTCTAAAAGAAATTTTGCGAATTTTAAAGTGGAAGAGTATAACAATGGTGGATTTAAATGTAATAGTTAGTCAGTTAACATATTGGTCAATTAAAACCCTTTGATTACAATGTTGTACCTAATGAATCAGACAATGGATTCTTTCAAACTTTAAGAATTATTTATAAGACAAACTATGCGCAGCAGGTGTTGCATTACTTTTTTCATTGACATTCCTTTTTTTTCTTCTCACATGGAACAAATGTTTCATTAAATGTCTTACAATTCTAAATATAACAAATTTAAATAATGTATCTCTAAATATAAATGAAATAACTCACGATAAATTCATTTTATATATATATATATGCAAAATTTTGTAGATTTAATTACGCAGCTTTAATTAAAACTTGCAAAGTGATACTGATTGCAAATGAAGATTTTTGTAGTTTGGTGCTATTGAGACAAGTTTACTTCCAGGATAAATGTTGACAATCTGTTATCATTAATACTTTGCAGCTTTTTGAAAAGGCATCCTAGTATCTTATTTGGTTCTATCCCCATACATTATCCATTGTCTTCATGTTTCTTTCATTCAGTCATATTGAACATTATTGCTTTTTCTAATCCATCCTATGCATATATCACATGCTAAAGAGATTGCATGTAATCCTCATTTATTGACTGCTCATTCCGTGCCCTTTTGAAGTTACGGTGGAGATTAAAAAGAAAACTTGCAACCAGTCCTTGAAACGGCATCTATCATAGCATCTCTGTGGACATTCTGATCACAATGTGGGCACTTGGCAAACAACATTTACAATGGTTACATCATCCCACAGTCATGTGATTGCCATTTGAGAGCTTCTGACTAGCAAAATCAATAGGAAACTGGCAGGAGGTTGTAAGTTGCGGCCATGTGAGAAGTGAGCAAGAAGAAGCCAAAGAAAAATATTATATAATTATATAATATGATTATATAATTATTTATGCATATTAATAAGTGTAGTCAATTTTTATAATCAATTTAGTTGATTGCATTATTGATTTTTCCTCCATTTTCCCAAACTCTTTCAATATTAATTTGTTTAAATGTTTTCAACAAACAAATGAAATATTTGTTTGTTCTGCTTTTTCTTTTCTTTTCTTATTACCAAAGTTATAGAGCTACCCAACTCATGTACTTTATTATTAAATTTTATAACTGCCCACCTCATGGAAACTGACTCTGGGCAACGAAGAAGAGCCATAAATAAAACAACCATTATCCAAAACCATTAAATAATAAACTTGTAAAAAATCATAATATTTTGCATTGAATGGCGCCTCGGTTTGGGACCATTTTGTAGCTTGTTAAAAAGAGCACCCGCACACAGAGAGAAGCTTTTCTTTCCTTTTAAATGTATCTGAACAAAACAAAAGCTTTTTTTTTTAAAAAAAAAGCCCTCCCAACTAACTGTGGCTAAAAGGTTGGCTGCATTGCTTCAGGTTCAGAAAACAATCCTGGGATTGTTGGAGTCAACTTGCATTATTCAATGTCAGACATGCTTATGCTCATATAAATTAATAACTCCTTTGGTTGGCTGTCTCCTTGGTTACCCCGGCAACAGCTTCCACCGCCATTAGTATCTCTGAGGCCCAATCTTGGTTCACGTTTTTAGCAAAGCAATTGCCAATTAATCGCAGCAGTGTAAGCATATGTAGAGATTTGGGTGACCTTTTGTTTTATTTATTGCTTTGAATGAGGTCTCGTTTTATTCTTGTCTATGTTGATTAGCACTGGAGGCTTAAAAGGCCTGCAGAAGCTGGAATGTGTTTTGAAAATAGTAGTTTGACTGAACTGTTCAGACATGCAGATGATATGACTTAGTTGGGACGCTTTTAGGATGAATGCTCTCTCTCTGTAACATGAATCTACTATCCATTTCAAATGAATAACACAACTATTTGTAGATGGAGATCAAAACCAGTTTCTATCTGATTTTGAGATGTGTTTGGATGATGGCTCTTCCCCTCCCTCAGTTCCCTTCCCTTCTCTCTTCTTGCTGTAATCCATACATTTGATATCTTGTTTTGAAATGTTCAGCTCTGATCTCAGCTATCTTTTCTTCTCTTGGGTCCTCAAGCAATTTCAAAATTCTCATGACAGATTCAGAAAGCCCCATACGGATTTCTATCTCCTCTTTTCTACCTCATTTTTCTCATATCACATCTGGCCTTTCCAAATGTTGCTTTTTATAAGATAGACTTTTGATGTTCTTGGGGAGCTTCAAAGTTTGTACACAATCTGTCTGCCGCATTGTAGTCCTATATTGATAAAAGAGCATCATTTATGGGTTTTTTCTTTGTTCTTCTTTGAAACTTTTAGCTGAAATGATAAAAATGGAGGTAGGGAAGGGGATATGAATATTTGTTTCCTGCTGAATTTCATCAATACCACTGATATTCTTCAGTAACAATAAGCAATAAACAAAAAGGTTATAAGCTGCAGTTTTAAAATTATAGAAATGCTCCATCTTTGGTGGGAGAGAAAGAAAGTACAGCAGAGTATTAGCATAAGAAAACTGATGGAACAATTATGACAGATTTTTCCCCCAGTTCTAATGAAACAGAAGTTCCATTCTGCAGAGACTTAAGTGAAGGCTGTATCTTTTTTTCTGAGATTACCATTGTTCTGACTATTGTAGAAGTTTTGTTCTGCTTTGTTTCTACATCAATTTATATACGGGTAATCCTCGACTTACAATAGTTCTTTTAGTGACCATTTGAAGTTACAACGGCACTGAAAAAAGTGACTTATAACTGTTTTTCTCACTTATGACTGTTGCAGCCTGCCCATGGTCACGTAATCAAAATTCAGACTCTTGGCAACTGACTCATATTTATGATGGATGCAATGTCCAAGGTCATGTGAGTACCCTCTGACAAACAAAGTCATGGGGAAGCCAGATTTACTTAACAACTGTGACAAGAAAATGGGTTGCAAAATGGGGCAAGACTCACTTAACAACTTTCTTGTTTAGCAACATAAATTTTGGGTTCAATTGTGGTCCTAAGTCTAGGACTACCTCTATTCGGTTGTGTTTTAATCATATTCAAATCATCAAGCTCAGGTCTCAAAAGTTTTGCATTTCCTAGAATAGACATTTTGTACAAGTCA
Organism: Pseudoxenodon macrops; assembly: GCA_032467955.1. Taxonomy (NCBI): domain Eukaryota; kingdom Metazoa; phylum Chordata; class Lepidosauria; order Squamata; family Pseudoxenodontidae; genus Pseudoxenodon; species Pseudoxenodon macrops. The sequence goes on along the minus strand of JANHFT010005132.1, from coordinate 63,764 downwards.
GGTTTCTAGAGTAATATTAAGTTTCTGTGTATTTTTTCATAGTAAACACTTTTTTTGGTAACAGAACAGATTTCATCCAATTTTGTGATAGCCTTCTTTGTTTAGGGCAATGTCCTACAGAAGCAACCATGAATGCTACTTGTACGTTTGATGTTCTTGTTCCTGTTTCCAGTCACTGATTTTATCAATTTTATACTGTATGATAGATGATCAATGAAGTTCACAGAACACAGTGATACATAAACTAGAAGAAGCCATTCAACTAAAGCAAAAACTTTGGAGACAAATTTGTATTTTTGTATTTATTTATTTTGTCAACATGTTCAAGGTAACAGGTATTGGTATAGACATGGACATGATCGCATGAGATATGGATGTAAATGAGTATAACACGAACACATAAAATGAGTACATATCAATGGGGACAGTAGGACAGGGACGATAGGCACGCTGGTGCACTTATGCATGTCCCCTTAGAACCCTTTTAGAAAACGTGTGAGGTCCATGGTGGACAGTTTAAGGTTAAAGATATGGAAGTTTGAGGAACTAACAACGGAATCAGGTACAGTGTTCCAGGTATTGACCACTCTATTGCTGAAATTGTATTTTCTGCAATCAAGTTTGGAGCGGTTTACTTTGAGTTTGTATTTATTGTTTGCTCGTGTATTATTGCGGTTAAAGTTGAAGTGGTCATTTATGGGTAGGACGTTATAGTAGATAATTTTGTGTACTATGCTTAAGTCGGAAAGTAGACGATGTAGTTCGAGGTTTTCCAGGCCTAAAATTTCAAGCCTGGTGGCCTAGGGTATTTTATTGTGAGCAGAGGAGTTGAGTACTCTTCTTGTTAAATACCTCTGGACACTCTCTCAAATGCTTGATAAATTATCAAGGTCATAGTGACCTTGGTTTTTTAACCAGCTCTTTATTGTTCCCAAGAAACATACTCTCTGCTTAAGTGGGTTCTTTGAAATTTTTTCCCCTCTAGTATCAACCTTCTTGAAAAATATGATTCTGTGTTGGAGTCCTTGAGTGTAAATGATGAGAAACTAATGTTAGCTAAATGCTGAAAAACAGAAGAACCTATTAGCATTCTTTCTAACTCACACAATTTGAATTGATTAAGACTGTTAATAAATAAATAAACATTTGATCTGAATATATAAAATGCCCCCAGGTTTTGCCTCTCAAGTCTAAATGGCCTGAGAAAAAGCAGTTTTTGCTATTTATGGTCCCCATGCATTTAAGGTTTTATTTTGCTTCTAGCTATGTGCATTTGTTTTGTCATTGAACCATTATTTGCTATCATCACAGGAAGTACACAGGATGTACAGTATATTTAATATTGAATATTTCCTTTCATTTGGAAATCAATATTGTCTGCCTTCTGCCTATATTGTACATCCTCCAAATCTCGCTTTCTGGTTTTTTGATTTATTGTTGTCTATAAACTACAACAGAGGAATGGGGGCATAATTAAAAATATTAGCAGGTCTAGCTATAGTAGGTAAACAAACCCACTTCCTGTTAACAGTTGATGATTGACCTTACATTGATCTGAATGCAAAGCACACGCACACAAACATAGCCCTTCCAATATGTGGCAGCATGGAATGATATTTATAACTATCTTCAAAGGCAAGACGCTGAAAAAGAGAGAAGATTGCTATTCCAGCCCTACCCCCAATAATTGCCTTCCCTGATGCCTGCAACTTTGCAAAATGCAGATGATTTATATCTGTGGCAGTGTTTAAATCCCTGAGACAAAGGAATTGAAAGCTTTACGGGCAGGCCTCCAGAGAGTGTGGCACAATTTTCTAATGTGCTAAATCTAGATGTAAAAGAGAAGCAGCATGTATTGCAAATTACCTTTAAGGTCCCAGCCAAATTGTCGACTGAGAATGGGAAGGATGCCTCAGAAGGAAGTGGATTTTGAAAACGGCTGCATTTCTGAAGCGAACAGTCCCAAAAAACTGAATTCAGATCATTGAAAGGAATAAAAATTCCAATGCGAACTTTCAACTGCATTCAGATTTAATTCCGTAAGTGTTTACTGTTGAAAATATAGTTTCATGGAATACCCAGCTGATCACAGAATTCTTTAAAATGTAATCTTGCAAGCAGAAGTCCATTACAAATATATTTAGCGAATATATTTAAATTAGTGCTAATTGTATCCCCCAAAATTCTGATAATTGGAGTACTAAAAATGCATTGTAAAATTCCCTAGCATTCCTTATATGTAAGTTTATGCAGTGTAAACCTTCAACATGTTAACATTCAACTTAGCATGCATCATCCTTCCATTAAACCTTTGCCCACCATGGGCAATAGATGTGAAGATAGCTTGCAGTTTTATGTCCTTTCCTTTAAAAAAACCAAAACCCTATTTTCCCTTAACTTCCTTTGCCTCTCAATTCACTCTAGCTTTTGTTCTGTTCCTGATTTTTAAAGTTCAGGTACCCAATTGACTATGTGTCTAATGAGTACACCTTATAGGCTATTAGCTGCAGATGGACAACTTAACTCACTTAGACGTTCCTATCTCTATGTTCTTGCCTAAATAAAGTTTGCTTTTGTTTTTCTTTAACAAAAGTGGCAGCCTCAATACTTTTTTATAAAAATTATACTCCTCATTACGTCTACTCCTTCTTTCTCCCTGTTTTCTTTGCCATGCATAAAACCATTTTCTGTCCAAAAGGATATATGCTTAGACTGCTGCACAGTGCATTTGAATGATCAAGTTTCAATTTAAGGATGCTAAAAAAATTATGGGATTATTTATTTATTATATAGATTTATTTATGCAGACACTCACATCACAATTGTGATTTGGACACGACAAACACCAAATTAAAAATCAAAGGAATAAGTCCACATAAATGAACAATAGCACAATGATAGCATAATAGCATATTTCAGTAGTTCACCACAGACCCTCTTTAAATACCTTTTGTGGCCACCAACCATGGCCACAGACCACAAAACCTAACTCATAATATTTCTTCAAGCCTTCGCGGTTTCCCTGTGACACTATCGTGCCCCCACCCCGATGGTCCACAGACCACAGGTTGAGAACCACTGGCATATTTTGTCTAGTCTTATTTATTTATTTAATAGATACCGGCTGGGTTTTTATAGTTTTCCAACATATGATAAGAAAAATTCATAAAGCACATTGAAGAAGCTCCGTCAGATTTCTGGCTGAAGTTATTTTCAATGATCCTCAACTCTTGCAATTGTTAAGCCAAAGTTTATTACGAAGTAATCCCTCGATGATAATGAAGTCATACAGGGCTCCTCTGCTTTCAGATTGCCAGCATCCAGGCAGAATGGCCTCTCCAGTTGCATGCATAGGGATAGATAATGATTGGTAATCATCCTTGATATGAAATCCTGAGCCTCTCCTGATTGAACAACTTCGGCAAAGCATCTGAAATTGCTCAGGTTGAGTAATACAATCAAGGATAATCCAATCCAGCTAGTTCAGGAAGATAGGCTGTTAGTCAATAGGCGGTAGCAGTATCTCTAAATGGTTTCAGCCCTTCCAAAAAAATTTCCTTTCAAATCCCAGCCTGCTAAATCATAGAACTGGGAGAAATGAATATCCCATTCTTCTCTATGACATCACACATAAGTGCTAGGTAGGACCTTGTAGTCAAGAAGGAACAGCCTCCTTTCAGTCCTCTCCTGTAGGACAAGCTCCAAAGCAGAACATGCTGAAAGAGTGTGGTAGGACTAACTTGCTTTTAAAAGTAAGGAACCATATTCCGGGTGGGTTTTTTTTTAATCTTTATATTCTGTCCAAAGTAAAAGAAAAAAGGAGGGAGGGAGGGAGAGAGAGAGAAAGGATAGATAGATAGATAGATAGATAGATAGATAGAT
>JANHFT010005132.1:22878-37965 GCA_032467955.1 Pseudoxenodon macrops | reverse complement strand
AAAAGCTTTGAAAAAGCTACATTCGGAGTATAAGACACACCCAAATTATCAGCCCCAATTAGGGGGGAAAAAGGTGCGTCTTATACTCAGAAAAATACGGTATATTGTTTGTAATTCTCATCACCTGGTAGAAGAATAAAGGTAAAGGAATAGATAATTTATCTTTATCTTTACTTTCTCAACCCCACAGTAAAAATTATGGAACAAATATCTTCAGCAATTCTCCTCCCCCATATTTTTTTTAACTGAGCACTTTATATACATGAAATAGATTATAGTGCAGCCTTCTCATCTCTACTCAACAAATTCTCAATCAAAAGCACTGGCTATGCTGGCTTGGAATTCTGGGTTCTACATTCATAACTTCCAGGAGACTGCAATATATTTATGTATTTGTGCAGGACTTCTGAACTGAAGTTTTAAAAAAGTGAATTTGAGCACATGGGGCATTCACAAGGCCTCTCAGCATCAACAACTCCTTAAAGTATCTGCATCTTTTCCCAGGATTATATAGCTGCTGGCCTCAGCCCAGTCTTTTGACCTATTTAATTGCTATTTTTTAAATCAGATTTATAAATGTCCATCTCACAAACTTCTCTGAGTGGCATACAATAAATAAGCAGTTAAATTAATTAAAACAACAGTTAAAACAAGCACAAAAGCAAATAAAAAGGATTGAAAGCTCAGTGCAGTTATATGTGCACTATTTCTGTACTCAGGTGTACTTAGAAGTTTGCCTTCAGTTCTAAACGGCTCCACAACCTTACCAAGTGTGTGTGTGAATGCAGTAAGCTGTATCCTTCGCCAGCTAGCAGCCTTCTTCGAATGCAGTAACGGCTGCTCGCGCTGTTTCTATACTTTTATTTTAATTGATTTAGTTCTGCAAAGTTTCTGTCCTGTTCTCTCAACTTTACAATTTTCTTTTTATCTTATGCTAATATTTTATTACATTGCTTTACGGATAGTCACTACATTTTAATGTTCCCCTTCTTTTTTTTCTGTAAGCTACCTAGGGAAACACATGTTGCATAGTGGTTTATTAATTAAATTCTTCCAATGAATGATACAAGTTAATGAGCCGTTCTCTAGCATAAGCAGGGTAGCAACCCATGTGCTTCAGAAGAACTTGAAGGGGTGCCATCTAACAGGCACCCAGCTCTTTGATTCCCTACAAGTGTGAAAGCATTAATGTGTTGGTTTCCAGGTCTTGATGATGAGAGAGACTTTGTTAGATCAAAGTGATAGTCAGTTATCCATATGCCAGGAAAATTCTTTTAATCTTCATTTTCAGGTTGCAACCAGTGTCCTGAGTCCACCCTTCTGATATCTTCTATATCATGTGTGTTATATTCTGTCTGCACAGAGTGGCCTGTTTAGTTAAATTACTCCTGTAATAAATTAATGCATTGGTCTGCTGTAGAGAAACTTTCAGCTTTTTGCCTTGGATTTTAATTCAGAAAGGATTTTTTAAAAATTAAATCCCAATGTAATTTGATTGGGGAAAAAAAAGATTTTGCAAATTCAGACTCAGAAAGCAGTGCTAGTGCAACAATATCCTGTAAATTATTAAAGGAATGGGAGGGGGGTTTCCCTTGCATCGATAAGAAAATCATATCAAAAAGATGAACAATGTTTTGTCATAAATGAATATTAAATCAAGGAAAAGCAATATTATAAGATAGAGAGTAGGTTTTCATATATGTATTAGTGAAATGACTTCGGTATATTGCTGCAGAGACAATAAGTGAAAGGTTAGCATGTATTCATTGTCTTATACTGCATTACCCAGAAGTCATTTCACCAATATTATTGGATGTCTACACTAGTCTATTTTATTACATAATAAGATAAGGGGGGGAAACGAATACTTTTGTTCACACACTTCACACAACACATCTAGCTAAAGTATGATTTGAGTAATGTTTAGTTTAGTAGAGTTACTCACAAACATTATACTTTTCTCAGAATGGCTTTTCCCCCTAGATGCTTAGTAATTAGTAATTATACTAATTACTTGCTGGAAGCCTAATTCCTTAGGAAATATTAAATTATTTTCAACCCCTTAGTAGCTCTGCCCTGGATGAGGGCTTAGAATACAGGTGTCAGCAACATTTTGAAGTATGTCAAACTCCCTTTCCCACAGGGACATATTGGAAGAGTTTTTTGTGGATTCTACCACACACACACACACACCCCAAGCCCCAGCCATATCTGTCCCATTTTCAAACTACTGGTAGATAATGATGTGAAATCGAATTTGGGTTGGTCACTGGGACCAAAGATTTAGCCTTCTCAGCTTTCGGACTCATGCCAGAGCCCATCTTCAGGGAATTTCTCTACTGGAATACATCCTTTGGGCTGCTCTGTGAGTCGTGTTGATGTGGAGTCTTTCTATTGGCTGATTAGTGTGTTGATGGCTGGCAATTGGCTGTGGTTTCCTTGTGTTGTCATGCCTTCGGTTCCAAAGCATTTGATAGGCTGGTGGTAATTCAGTACCCCTGTTAACTGACAAGGGGCCTGTTTCCCAGGCTTCAATCACTTCCCTGGCTATCTTCATGCCTGCATGGCCAATGATCTTAGTTCCTGTGAAATTAAATGAGTTTGGGTCTCCTCGTCTGACTGCTTACTTATGTTCTTGCAATCTGGTGGTTAGCTTCCTCCCCATTTGTCCTACATAGTCAGAGGAGCAATTTGTGCAGGGGATCCGGTAGATTACATTGGAAGTATCTCTCACCCTCCAAGCGATCTTCACAATGCATAATTTGTCCTCATATGGTAGCTCCTGGGCAGTGTGCAATGCCCACTTGCAGATCTCAGCAGCTGCGTTCTACTGCTTCTGAAATGTTTTTGATGTATGGCGATCATTTCAACTAAAATGGTTTTTAGTTCAGCCATGCCATGAAACAATATTGTGTATAGCAACTCCAGAAGTAGTAGAAAATCTGTTAAATCAACAAAATGCTTCCAGTTCGATTCACTTTATCAAAGTGGATAAAGAACCCTACTGCAGTCCACAATCAGCATAACAAATGAATATCTAGTTGCTAAAACAAGGATTCCCTGTTCTTTCCCCCACTTTCACCACATATCTAGATGAAATAGCTTTGTTTTTAGAGGGAGACAAAATATTCCTCAGCATGTGAGCAGCCTGAAGAACTGAATAATTTTAGCTGTGGATTTTCCATATCCTAGGGCTGAAACCCTGGTCACAATCATCCGCCTTCTTATAGTTTTCTCTTTTGAAAATTTTGTGAAGCTTACCCGTTGCTGCCATCTACTGCACACTCCTCTCTCAGTATGTTTTGTGTTTAATTTTTATGAATGGGTAATGTAATCCTAAAAATCATAAAGAACGACATTTCAATCTTGTTACCTATGCTAATCCTGTGTTTTAATAATGTTTTAATGCATACAATAGGAATGCACAGCATTTCAGATTCATAGAAATAAAGGTGTAAAAAGCATGTAGGACTCTCACATGCCCCCATTTAAGGGCCTTAAAGCAGCAGTGTCTTTTCTCTGAGATTCTGTGTTTGTATTGCATAAATGCAGCAAAATATGCCTTTGGATTAAGGAGTTGTATACAGATAAAATGGACTCAGTCCTGTGTCTTCTAAAGCACATTTTTTAACTTCAAACCTGAAATGCTGCACAGCACTTATGCATAAATGACAAGCTGTAACCATGTAAAGATGTAAAAAGGTGACAAGGTTTACTCAGCATGTTAAGCTTCATGGCATAATGAGATGTGTCACATTCCAAGGAAAGATCATCACACCGAATGAAGAGAAAGTAACATTTTGCCAAGCAACACAGTGGTTCTGTTTCAATGTATTATGTGACATAAGGATGATTGTATGATTGGAATTGTGGGGAGGGAAATAAATGCCATTGGGAGGGAGTTTGAGTCATTTAAAACAGAATATCATAAACTGTGCTGAACTTATTTTACTGAACAAATCACAATGATAATGTTCACATATATGCTAAATAAACCACATTATGGCCTAGATCAAGGTCTCCAACCACCAGGCCGTGGCAAACTACCAGTTTTTGACCTGTTTGGAATCAGGCTACATAGGTGACGGGCAAGTGCGTGCGCAAGCATGCAGTTCCCGTCACATGAGCAGCAGCCATCTTGCGCTCATGTGCGAAACTTACCTCATGCGAGTGCCAGCAGTTTGTGGTCACATTACATATGAAACTTTCCTCATGCAAGCGGTGGCTTGTGCCTGTGCAGAAAGCACCCTTTGTGCGAGTATGTGCAGAAGGGAGAATCATATATATTATGTGCTGTGTTATATACCCTGCTTGAACAAACTATATCTCTATTTATGAATCAGAAGGAAACACAGCACACTTCTACTAAATTCATTTGCCAAACAAAATCTTTTTTTTTTTTATCTAAGCTAGCAATGCATGCATTTATTGACTAGATTTGGTAATTATATGGACCCACAGGTGCCAATATTTACCAAATGTGCTACATTGAGTAACTGCTAAGCACTAAGCCACAAATCATGACTTACATAATAAAATGGCTAAGTTCACATGACAAGCTATTCCATAATTGCACAACCTAGATTTCTTGCCAATGTGTGAATGGTTGCTTTTGTAATTTGGTAGGCTAACAGGTAGTTAGCATCTTCAAATTCAATATTGCATGTGAATTTCCATTATTTTTTAAAATATTCATGGGGTGGCAATGACTTTGTGAAACAAAATGCAAATCATGATTAATCATGGTTCGAAGCTATCCAAGGTTAGTATTATGATTAGAGCATATTGCATCTTTGTTAATGATGAAAAAGAGATAGTAGAGCAGGGGTGTCAAACATACAGCCCGCAGGCCGAATGTGTCACATGCTGGCCATGCCTACCCCTGGTTTAGCGAAGGGGGAAAAGTTGTGATATATCACATGACAGTGTGACACTGTGAGTTTGACACCCCTGTAGTAGACCATTCCTAGTACATAATTTGGAAACCAGAGTAATTGGAATTGAAAAGAATTTGAATTTGAAATAGAGTTATGTACATATGATCATATAATAGCTAAAATGTATAAATTTTACTAAGGTGTAGAAAAGAGGATGAATAGATTAAAGGTTGTATGATGAAGTGGACTGCAAATGGGTACGCCATTGGAAGATCTGAACTACCAAATCTTCCTGCAGAAAATCAATCAATGTGGTCACCAAAAGTTCTTAGTGGCACATAATCATCCTCAATCAGCCTTAAGGAACATCATAGCAATGTCATAGCAATCTAACTATCCTTCGGGGAATGTGTAAGTTTACCACTAGATGTCATTCTCACTACACAGTAAAGATTAACTGAATCATGCAGAAGATGGATGCATAACCAATTTCTTAAGTTTTTTTTTTTAATCTAAGTAACACCTTCTGAGTAAATTATCACCTTGACATGATGAGAAGGTCCTAAGACTGATGCGGGCACTGGTGGGAGTTGGGAGCAAGGTCATTCTTACTGGTAAATTTAAAAGGAGGGGGAAATCCTAAATGTAATATACAAAGGGGATAAGAATAGATTCAGATAGTAGGAAAGCCAATTTACTTAAGAGAAAGAACTGCAAAAACAAACCCAAAACAGGACAATGTCAAACTACCTTTGTATTTGTACCAAGAAAATTAAATTAACTTTAGGCCAGATTCAAAGGCTAAAATGTGTTTTGAAGAGTACATGTGCATGTGTAGCACCTGTGAGGAACACTGTAAAGCAGCTGTTCCTTTCCCTGGGCTCACTCAGGTACCTCCGCAGTTGATATGCAGTCTGAGAAAAGACATTGTTAAGGTGTAATCACAAATGCTGAAAATCACGTTAGCTTTTTTAATCAGAATGTCTGCACAGCTGCGATGTACATTGGTGAAGCATTTAGACCAGGGGTGTCAAACCCCTGTCGTCACAATGGTGTCACATGACATATCGGGACTTTTTTCCCCTTCACTAAATCGGGCATGGGTGTGGCCAGCGTGTGACACCCACTAGCCAGCCTGCGGGCCTGGAGTTTAACAGCCTTGATTTAGACAAATTTCAGTATCAGATGTAAGACAGACGTGCAGACAGAGAGAGATTGAAATGTACTCTTTTACTTACTGAAGTAAAACATCAATTTCTCTCAATAAATCTGTAGGTGATGATACAGTCAGCCCAAAGACTTTTCTCTGTTTTTATGTTAAAAATCTCCAAATTTCCCAGTTTGAATATCTCCCTACATTTCACACTGGAGTTGGTTTCTTTTACTTAGCCTCAAACAATGCTTACCCAATCAATTTAGAATATTGATGTACTTTATTATGGTTTCGAGGTATGTAAAGAAAGTTCTGATTGATTTTTTTCAAAAATGCCAGCCATAATTCTCACATATAAATGAAGTCGTATAATTACTTCAGTAATTTATCTTTCAAATATTATGTTTCAGGATTAGAAATACAGGCAGTGCTCATTCAGCAACTACCCCATTCACTGTTATTATGGTGATGAAAAAGTAATTACCTATAGAGATATACCTTCTAGCCTCACCCCAAAGAGAAAAAAAAACTTTGGATGTGGCTCTGAGAACTGTTGAGAAAAATTACTGCTGAATTTTAAGTTTCAATAGGCGGGATGGAAATGTTTAAAGGAAAATATGAACAATAATTATATTAATTAATTTGTAAGAGAAATTAGTTTTTATTTTGTTTTGGATGTATCCATTATGGACACCTATTCCTGGCATGACCTCAAAAATCCAACATTGCTCCCCAAAAGTAACATTCTCCTACACTAGAATCAAGACCAGGCCATTGGGGTGAGTGGAGGGCAAGAGAAAGGAAATATTGAAACCTGTATTACAACTTTGTGACACAAACTCTGCTCCTTTTGTGTTTGTATTCTGATATCACACATAACACACAAACAAGTGCTTTATTTGACTTACTCTGAAGACCTCTGATAATAAGGCCTAATAGTCTTTAACTGCTATAAAGCAGAACATTAGGCTGTAACTTTAGGACAAGCAGCCATTTTCTGGAATAATAAACAGCCAAGTAGATATATCATTATGCAAACCAACTAATATGAAACTTGATTATATGATATTTTACATCCACTAAAGCAGAGGTGGGTTTCTACCGGTTCTATTCGGTTCTATAGAACCGGTAGTAACTCCACGGTGACATCACGGAGCCAGTTCCATCGGTGTCTCCGTGGGTGCCGCCATTTTAGATTTTGCTTCTGCGCATGCGCAGAAGCTAGTTTTTACTGCTGCGCGTGTGCACATGCAGCGTGACCCTGAACAAACCAGCAGCAAAAAGAAGCAGAACACATCCCTGCACTAAAGACTTGGTTTTACTCAAATTATTCCTGACTTTCATGTGGCATTTGGCAAGACATCAGAGAACTCACAATGATAAAATGTTCTGTACAGCAAAGTCCTAAAAATTACAGCCTGGAACTGAATGCAGCTCTAGTAAGTTTTAAAAGGATTACATTCTGTTTCTCACAAATAAATGGGATTAAAGTTAAATCTGGTATTGCAATAATTGTGCTACTGCTGCTTGATTTATGACTTCACCAGGTGCCATAATAACAGGGGCTTCTTCACACATTATTTTAAGGCATGGGGGCGGGGGAAGAAGTATTGATGTATACATAAACTACACTGTAGTTGCAAGAAACCTGCTAACAAAGGTAAGCAAGTGTTTCAGATCTGCAGTTTCTGCTTGCCTTAAGTACAAGCCACAAATCATTTCTGGAATTCAGAGACAGCTGACTTCTTCCTACTTATCCTAGGGCATCTCAGATGCATCACCCACTGTCTATTTTCTGTCCTAAAGTGTCTAAGAACAAGTAGCTTCTCTTCTCTTTGATTATTTTAGCAGTAGAGCTGTGTTGTATCAAATGGTGGAATGTAGGAAAGGGGTGTGAATGCACTTGTGTGTGCAAACATCTGGGAAAGCAAAGGAGAGACTCAAGCTAAGAAAAAGGGAACAATCCCTAAAAGGAGAAGGCACTGTTAACACTGCCCATTCGGGGTAGCCAATGACATTTCTCTGCCCTGAATTGAAAGAAAAAAGAAGGGGTAGTGACAATCAGAGCTTTTGGTTGCTGTAGTCTGGACGATTGCCAACCCTTTCTGGCCTGTAATTTTTAAAACTGATTTCAGAAACAGTTGGGAGAAGCACGGAAGGCAAATAGTTTAGACTGCAATGCCAAATTGCCCTACATGAGTACATCCTTTCTTGGGGGCTCTTCTTCTCAGGTGTTCCTCTAGTTCCTTTTCTATCTTTCAGTTTTTACCTCCTTCTCATCCTCCGGTTTAGCAACATTTGTCTTCATTTCAGGAATATTTGCAATATTTGAAAGCGAAGAACAAATGCCAGACAATTAGAGGGTTGGAGGTTGATTTTGGAAATGCGGCAAGTAACATTTTTGACTTTCAGAGAGATTCCACACTTTCACTTATCTTTTAAATTTGTTCTTCATTTTGTTTATTTATATGTATCCCATCTCTATTATTTTTACAAATAACTCAAGGCAGCAAATATACCCCACACAACTTCATATTTCCCCCACAACACAATCTGTGAAGTGGATAGGCCTGAGAGACAGTGACTAACCCAAAATCACCCAGCTTTCATGGTTAAGACAGGATTTGAAAATGTTCTCCTGCTTTCTAGCCTTAACCACTATACCAAAGTGACTCTCATTTCTCATCTAAAGGTAAAGCTTTCCCTGTCCAGTTGTGTCCGATTCTAGGGCACAGTGCTCATCTCTGTTTCTTGGCTGAGGGAGCCAATGCTGTCTGAAGACATTTTCTGTAGTCATATGGCCAATATGGCGATATACCAAAGGCACACAGGACAGTGTTATCTTCCCACCAAAGTGGTACCTATTTATCTGCTCGCATTTGCATGCTTTCAAACTCATAGGAGGGCAGGAGCTGGGGCAGGAACAGGAACTCACCATGTCTAAAGGTTCACAGAAATGGGAGCTCACCACATCCAACGGGAACTAGAACATGTCCAAAAGCAACATTCATCTTGTGAAGAGAGAGTAAAGCAGCTTTCCACAATATTCTAATATCCTCCAGAGATGTTGCACTGTAATTCATCAAATTCCAAGCACTAGATTGGCAAGGTCTGTCTTAAAGTACAGAACAAAAGACATTTTTAACTTAGAATAGTGAGCTATTAGTCACCTGTCAGAGGTTTTCGTCTATATACAAGGGAAAAGTCATAAACATGGGCACAGTTGCTGGATTTCATGCCCTGCTTGATTACGCCTGTATTTATAATGTAATAGCTTCTGATGTTATGTATGATAGTTAAAAGCTAATGTACCACCTAATTAAACCATTAAAATATATTGAAACAGAGATGCAAATGATAAAACAGAAATTGAATAAAACGTGCAGGGGAAAAAATCAATGGCAGGAGATTGTGCCATTCAGAAGCAAATAAATGCTAATGTATTCTTAAAACCTTAAAAATACAAAAGTTGGAGTCGTTCTGAATGCAGATCTAGTGTAAGCTCTGATTGGGTGCTACTTAGCAACCAGATGGAACCAAAGAAAGCTTCTTTGGGTGGAGGGGGAAATCACACATACTGTATGTACCAGTATGTCTGCATAGTATATGCATGCATGCATATACTATGTATGCACAATGATGGTTGCCTGTGGTAAGAAGACTTCTGTGTGCAGGTTGATTTCAAATTCAAATCTTGAATCCCCTAATCTGGAGTCCTGTAAAATCAGCAAATATTCAGCTATCAGTCTGATGCTTTTTCCTGGTATACATACCCACCCTGTGGTGCAAACTCCTTTCAATGATATCACTGTTTGACATCCTGGAGGATAGAACTTAGAAAAAGATCTTTCAATCATTAAAAATATATATATATGTCTGAATGGGTCAATTGGAAGAAGATACCAATCAAGGTGTGGTAGAGTTGCATTTCCACCATGTTTGTGTAGTAAAAATGCAACATTTCTCTTCTATCTATGCTTTCATCATTTTTTGGATCTGGGGCACGGTCTCTTTGTCAGCATTTAGAATGCAGGACGTTTTGGATCTATCAAATCAGTGTGCTAATATTTTTAAGAAGGAACAATTGGATATTCAAAAATGCAACAGCTATTTGATCTGCATCAATAACATACCCATATTTGTATGATACATACACAGAGACATGTTATGTATATGTCTATAACAATCTATCATTTATCATTAGAGAGAGAGAGAGAAATAAATTTAAAAATATTACTTTCATTATTTAATTTGAACGTGAAGAATTTTGGATCTAATTTTGACATTCCCTTAATAAAAAGGATAATTTATATATCTCTATATATCTCATTGGGCTTTTATGATCATATTTTTCAGATTTTCAGATATTGGAATAAAGTCTGTTATTTTCCAGATCTCTGGACATTATAAGTTTTTCTATTTCTGCCTTCATAATGCAAGCAACATTTTAACATCTTTACTTCTGCTAGTTTTTCATCAACTCCTGGAAATTCATGATTAGAAATACTTTCTTTTTTCCCTTTTATTCAAAAGGAAATTAAAATACAAAACTCTTAAGAATTAAAAAAAAACCCCATACACACCAAACACCAAACAATCAAGACATTTAAAAAGTGCATTGAAAATAATAATAAAAAAACAAGACAAATACACATATTATCACTCCTAATTGAATACTGATTAATGCATTAATTTGGTTAGAAATATTTTCTAGGGCCCATTTAACTTCGCTTTCCAAAATGTTTGGCTGTAAAGAAAGTGGTCATACCTTGATACATATTAGTGATGTTGGACTCTCTTTTCATGTGCACCTCCTTGTGGTATCTTTTTATATTTTCTTTCTCCATTAATTCTTTGTTTTGGTTCTTGCCCATTTTTATACAAAGCTTCCATCTTAATTTTCTCACATAAATCACTTGTCTTTCCATTCAATTGACCTCAGCTGCTTTGCATTCTGTAGAATGCAAAGGAATCCTTTTGCCCAAGTATCTGCTGATATGGTGATAAATCACTATCAGTCAATTGCAAACAGAAGCTTTACTTGGGAAAGTTTACCTGCTTTGATGATATTTGTAACACCCTCAAATATCAACATCTGCCTAATAATCCAGGTCCTTTATGAAGGACACAATAGGTGGATTAAAATGTCAAATCCCTTCTAAACATCTGTCTGAGAATGTGACCAACTGTAATAATAATAATTGACAACCAGAATATAACCTTGGTTGCAAATTAGCATTTTAAATAATTTATAATTATAATAAGATACTCATGCAATTATCATTAAATGAAATTATGCAGAGCGCTGTTGATGGAAATAAAAGCTGGAGAAATTCAAGCTGGTTTTCCATAAAAAGCAAGCAGGTCAACTGTTCTGAAGGCAGTGGTGGGATGCACCACTTCGGGAGAATTGGTTGTTAACTTTCTGAGCAGTTTGGTAAACTGGTTGTTGGAAGAAATAATTAGGGCAGAGAACTGGTTGTTCAATTATTTGAATCCCACCCCTGTCTGAAGGCCCTCTTTTCTGACATTTACAAATCTCCATTGTTTTTCTCCAAAGAATCTGCTAACTGGTCAATCTTATGACATGTGAACCACAATGGAGCAAAGTTTTGGAAAATCTGGTCCTAGACTATTTTAGGAATAAAGATTCATATATTATTTCCAGAGGTGGGTTCCTACCAATTCTATCCGGTTCTTTAGAACCGTTAGTAACTCCACAATGACATCACGGAGCCAGTTCTGTCAGTGTCTCCGTGGACGCCGCCATCTTGGATTTTGCTCCTGTGCATGCGCAGAAACTAGTTTTTGATTGCTGCGTGTGTCCCTGAGCGAACTGGAAGCAAACATATCCACAATCCACCCCTGTTTATTTCCATGGATAAACTAGCAGCCAATATTGTTGAGATGGGATACACATCACACTGTCCTATGGTTCTTTTAATCAAAATTTGCCATATGCCACAACGACAGGGGGTCACACATTTTAACTCACCAAAAAATTGTATCCAAATTTAGTCTAACATATGTTTTTGTTTTGATTAAAAATTTCTACAGTAATATATTTTTAACACAACTCCTATTGATATTCAGTTCATAGGTTTTCAATCCTTTCCTGGCTAGAAGGTTGCTATGTCTAGAAGGTTGCTATAGCAACCTTGAAACAATAATTTCACTTTCATTTATATTGGGCTTTCCCATAATGAAAAGCTTTTGCGGCCTCTGTTGTTTCGAGTTATAGTGCATGTGACCTTTTCTTAGTTATGCTCTTTCATTTACAATAAGATTATAACTTGGCTGTGCATTTACTGAGTTTGCCTTATGGCTACAATTTCCAGAAATTTAAATATTAAAATATCCAAGTTTCTCAATCACAGTGGACTGGGGAATTCTTTGGAGTCAAAGCCCACATTTTAAAATGGCTCAAATTGAGAAACAGTGCCCTGATGGACCAAATGAGTTTTCATGATCACAGCAAGGAAAAGAAATGATTGTTTCTACAGCGAGAATACCTAAAAATTAAAGTAATTAAAATATTCCTTGTTTCCTGAATTCTTCTTTGAAGGGATCTGTCGTGTTCCCAGTTCTCACTCTGGTCCGTCTGGCATCTTAGAGCCCATCGACCACTCTAAGTGGGAGACACCGATAGTAACACCTGTCAAAGTGGACAGGTCTGTCAGGATATGCGCTGACTACAAATGCACCATTAACCGTGCATGCCAACACAGTGCATATCTGGTGTCAGTAGTCCAGTACCTGCTGCACTCCCTCAGCTCAAGCAAAACTTTTACTAAATTGGACCTTTCTCAAGCTTACCAGCAGCTTCCGGTTGACCAGACAACTGCTGAGGGCCAGACAATAGTGACCCATAGGGGAGCATTCCAATGCCACAGATTGTAATTCAGCATTAACATTGCCCCAAGGATTTTTTAATGCCTAATGGAGAGATTGCTCCTTGGCATACAGGGCATCGTCCCTTATTTTGATGACATCATCATATCTGCCAACAATGAAAGAGACCTAATGGACCATCTACGGGCAGTTCTCTGCACTTTTCAGAATGCAGGGCTTAAGCTAAAAAAAGAAAAGTGCATCATAACAGTACCGGACGTTGAGTTCTTAGGCTACCTAATTAATGGGTCTGGCCTCCATCCGACTCCTGCAAAAATTCAGGCCATACAAAATGCCCCAGAGCCCAACAATAAAATAGAGCTCCAAGCCTTTTTGGAGCTCCACAATTTTTACAGCATTTTTTTGCCGCACAAAGCCTCCGTGGCTCAGCCATTACATAGACTGTTAGATGTCAAAGCAGCATGGCTCTGGGGTGAGCGTCACACGGCTTCCTTTTGGGCTGTCAAGAGCCTCCTCACATCTCAGTGCGTCCTGATTAATATAGCAAGCAACTTCCCTTGGTCCTAGCTTGCAATGCCTCTCCCTACGGGGTGGGCACGGTACTAAGCCATAAACTGCCAACCAGGTTAGAAGCATCAATAGCATTTTTTTCAAGGACTCTCCCCAAACCTGAGAGAAAATATAATCAGCTCGATAAGGAAGCCTTGGCAGCTGTCGCAGGTGTCAAGCGCTTCCATGAATACATCTATGGTCACACGTTCAAGCTGGTCACAGACCACAAGTCCTTATTAGGACTCCTTGCAGGGGACCATCCAACCCCTCCGGTCTTGTCACCCAGAATGACCAGGTGGACAGTCTTCCTCCAATCCTGACGCACTGATCGGGGAAGTACCTGAGCCACGCTGACGCCTTGAGCCGTTGCCCGCTACTTGCCACCGTAGAGGACCCAGCTCCTGCAAACACTATCCTCCTCATTGATGACTTAAAGTGGCCAATTACTGCTACTGACATGGCACGCCATTCTGCCAAGGATCCGGTAATTTCTAAAGTTTTGGACTGGGTGATAAGGGGCTGGCCAGAGGATCCTGTGAGCGACAAGTTCAGGGCGTTTAAAACCCGCCAAAATGAACTGTCCTCCATGAATGGATGTTTGCTATGGGGCAACAGGGTAGTAATTCCACACCAGCTGAGAGCC
The DNA here is from genome assembly GCA_032467955.1 of Pseudoxenodon macrops. NCBI lineage: Eukaryota > Metazoa > Chordata > Lepidosauria > Squamata > Pseudoxenodontidae > Pseudoxenodon > Pseudoxenodon macrops. The sequence continues at coordinate 23,888 of JANHFT010005132.1, read as the reverse complement.
CTAGTTCTTGAAGCACTGCATGAGGGGCACCCAGGCATAGTTCGTATGAAATCATTAGGTAGAAGCTATGTCTGGTGGCCCAAACTCGATACGGCTATCACTGAATGGGTCTCTGGTTGTGTAAGCTGTCAGGAAACCAGGACCATGCCCCCCGTATCTTAGCCCAGGGAATGGGAAAAGCCTTGAGTCTCATGGTCCCGGGTTCACCTGGACTTCGCGGGTCCAGTACAGGGCCAGATGTTCCTAGTTGAAGCCGATGCCCACTCCAAGTGGGTTGACATATCCCTAATGTCATCCACTTGCATGGAAGCCCTGATTAGAGCGCTCAATTCACTGTTCGTGACCCATGGGCTTCCCGATGTGCTGGTATCTGATAATGGGCCCCAGTTAACATCGGCCCAATTCGAACTATATCTAGCCAGCCTAGGAGTCCAGCATGCATTAGTGGCCTCATTCCATCCCTTGAGTAATGGATTGGCCAAATGGGCAGTTCTCTTGGCCAAAGAAGCCCTGGCCAGAATGGGCCCGGGGGAATGGCATGCTAAGGTGGCCAAATACCTACTAATCCAACACGCCACCCCCTGCCCAACAACCAACCACAGTCCAGCAGAACTCTTAATGGGCAGGCGGTTAAGAACGACGCTAGACAGGCTGCACCCAGAACAAACACCAGGAAAGGTGCCCGCGAGGGCCAGAGCATTCACCGCTCGGGATCTAGTTTATGCCTGGAATTTTGCAGGTCAACCACTATGGTTACTAGGAGAGATACTAACGGTCACCATCCCCTACTCCTATCGGGTTCGCCTAGAGGACGGCCGCATATGGTGCCATCACAAAGACCAGATCAGGACACGTGGATGCGAAGGGCCTCGGCTGGGCTTAAACAGGCCCGATCCTCAATCACCCTACTGGAAAAAACCAATGGACGTTGACAACAAGACACAATCGACCGATGAGTCTCCGAACAGTGCAGCACGAATAACAGACCCACCTGAAGAGCCAGCGACGTC
>JANHFT010005132.1:9170-22778 GCA_032467955.1 Pseudoxenodon macrops | reverse complement strand
AAGTGGCCACTTACTGCAACTGACGTGGCACGCCATTCTGCCAAGGATCTGGTAATTTCTAAAGTTTTGGACTGGGTGATAAGGGCTGGCCAGAGGATCCTGCGAGCGACGAGTTCAGGGCATTTAAAACCCGCCAAAACGAACTGTCCTCCATGAATGGGTGTTTGCTATGGGGCAGCAGGGTAGTAATTCCACACCAGCTGAGAGCCCTAGTTCTTGAAACACTGCACAAGGGACACCCAGGCATAGTCCGTATGAAATCATTAGGCAGAAGCTATGTCTAGTGGCCCAAACTCGATACGGCTATCACTGAATGGTCTCTGGTTGTGTAAGCTGTCAGGAAACCAGGCCCATGTCCCCCGTATCTGAGCCCAGGGAATGGGAAAAGCCTCGAGTCCCATGGTCCCGGGTTCACCTGGACTTCGCAGGTCCAGTACAGGGCCAGATGTTCCTAGTTGAAGTCGATGCCCACTCCAAGTGGGTTGACATATCCCTAATGCCATCCACTTGCATGGAAGCCCTGATCAGAGCGCTCAATTCACTGTTCGTGACCCATGGGCTTCCCAATGTGCTGGTATCTGATAATGGGCCCCAGTTAACATCGGCCCAATTCAAACTATATCTAGCCAGCCTAGTAGTCCGGCATGCATTAGTGGCCTCATTCTACCCCTTGAGTAATGGATTGGCCAAATGGGCAGTTCTCTTGGCCAAAGAAACCCTGGCCAGAATGGGCCCAGGGGAATGGCACGTTAAGGTGGCCAAATACCTACTAATCCAACACACCGCCCCCTGCCCAACAACCAACCACAGTCTGGCGGAACTCTTAATGGGCAGATGGTTAAGAACGATGCTAGACAGGTTGCACCCAGAACAAACACCAGGAAAAGTGCCCGTGAGGGCCAGAGCATTCACCGCTGGGGATCTAGTTTATGCCTGGAATTTTGCAGGTCAACTGCTATGGTTACCAGGAGAGATAATAACAGTCACCAGCCCCTACTCCTATTGGGTTCGCCTAGAGGACGGCCGCATATGATGCCATCACATAGACCAGATCAGGACACGTGGCAGCGAAGGGCCTCGGCCGAGCTTAAACAGGCCCGATCCTCAATCATCCTACTGGAAAAACCCAATGGATGTTGACAACGAGACACAATCGACAGATGAGTCTCCGAACAGTGCAGCATGAATAACAGACCCACCTGAAGAGCCAAGCGGGGTTCCAGCAACATCGACTCCAAGCTGTGAACCAGCCCAATCTCCAGCCATTCCAGAAGCTATCCGTCTGCAACTGCTCACCGCCAGCCCTGAACTGTGCAAGTCAGGGCAGGTCCGACGCCGCCCAGCCTATCTTCAAGACTACACCTACGCGGACTAGGTGGGAAGGAGTGCCGTGTTCCCAGTTCTCATTCTGGTCCGTTCCCCTGTTGGACTCTATCAGTACAAGAGACTTGTTCCTATTGGCTGGCCGTCTGACAGCTCAGCATAAAAGGAGCTGTCAGACAGGAGCAGCTCAGCTGTTGTTGTTAACCGAGCAGCCACCTGTTAGCTTTCACTGTTAGCCTAATAAATGATTGTTAGCCTTTGATCCGGTCTCGCCTCAGTCTGTCTGCCGCTGTTCTGAGTACTGAACAGGATCCATGCCTCATTAGCTTGACAGTTTGCAGATGTAGGTAGTTTATTTAGATGCCATTTGCCTACTTTCCAATGGGGAAAACCATCCTGTTATAGGAGGGGTGTCAAACTCAAGGCCTATGGACTGGATGTGGCCCGTGATGTGGTTAGATCTGGCCCGTGGGGCTGCCGTGGAAATGGTGAGGAGCTTGACTCCTACCCCCTCACCTCTCTTTGCCCAGCCTTGCCTCACCTCGCACCACAGCAGCACCAATAGCAGCAGCCTCCAGGAGGTAAGCATGGCCGGGCACCCCCTCAGGGAAGCGGGGCTAGACGGGATGTGGAATCCCGGTGTCTCAGAAGCTGGCCACACCAACCCAGCCACACCCACCTTATAGCCTACATGCAACTGGCCCTTTGCAGGCAACCATAATGCTGATGCGGCCCTCAATGAAATTGAGTTTGATATCCCTGCTGTATAGCATTATGCTTGTATTCCAAGGGGTCACTGCTACCTGATTTCAAAGCAATCCAAAGCTCATGAAGTCTTCCAGTAGACAACTTGGTCCCATATCTTCCTTCCCTCCCCCAAATCAACAAAAGAAAATGGGGGAATGTCAGAGAAAAAGCAATAAGGCCATTCTGATTGCTTGAGCTTACAGCACATTTTGACTGGGAGGAAGCTATTCCCCAATGAAATTGCAGCATTAAAAAGTCAATTATAATAAACTTTTCATGTCCATCACTGATGATCATAACTGGGGAAATAGTCCTAAGGCACAGAAATGGGGAACTGGCAATCAAAAGAAAGGAAAAGCAAATGACCTCGAGCAAAAGTACTTGGCATAGAGGAAGAAAGAAGATAAATTTGATATTTGAATACTCTTTAGGGCTGCTAACAACATGCTCAACAAAAATATTTTGGGAGAAGGAAGTCAACTCAGAGTGGAAAATAATACGGACTTCTTTGGCTGGTTTTGTGCTTGTGGTTTGCTTTTGGCGGTATATGATAAAAATCCAGGTGCTGTGTTTTGTAAAGCATGGCATATGTCTTGGTCATTATGTTTTTTCCTGAAGAATATTCCCAGCATTGTGATTTATTCAGTGTACATGTACTTTACCAAATGGAAACATAGCATAATATGTAAAGCTAATTACCCATGTTCTCAATTTTCTTTGGGATGATCAATAACAGCTTTTACAGTACAGGTCTAAAATTTCTACCTTATAGTCCAATAATGGCAAACCTTTTTTCCTCTTGCGTGCGAAAAATGCCAGCACACATCCACACACACACACACATACACACTGTGCTGCGCTGTGCATGCGCGCATCCCCCTGCATGACCCACCTACCCCATTTGGCCATTTTTCACCATCCAGAGGTTTTAGGAGGCTTCCCTGAAGCCTCCAGAGGGTGAAAAACAGCCCAAACCGGAAGTTCAGGAATGGACTTCTGGTTTACCCATTGGGCCATTTTTCACCCTCCGGAGGCTTCATGGAAACCTCCTGAAGCCTCAGGAGGATGGAAAATGGCCCTACAGGCAAACCTGAAGTCTCCTGAAGTCTCCGGTGGGTGAAAAACGGGTGAAAATCATGGCTGAAAATCAGCTCGCCAGCGTGCACATGCGCGCTGGCGCTGATAGGGTAATGTCTCGCGTGCCCTCAGAAATGGCTACAAGTGCCATCACTGTTATAGTATATTTTCCTAAAGGAGATAGCTAGATTTGTGCTGCCATTAGCCATTATTCAAAGCTGTTCATGATACCCAGTTCAGCCCTACCAGCCCTACCTATACAAGACCCGGTGGCCTAGAGGTGGAGCTCTTGCCTCACAATCAGGAGGTTGTGAGTTTAATCCTAGGTAGAGGCAGATGTAGGGTCTCCTGCTTGGGCAGGGGGTTGGACTTGATGACCAGCAAGGTCCCTTCCAACTCTGTTAACCAGTCTTGTAGTTCATAGTTAAATGCTTTCTATGTGCATGAATGTGCCTGAAGTCATTTTATTTTAAATGTACGCCTGCTAGTACATTTTGTGTTTGTGTATAATAAGTTCTGGGGCCTTGCAGGCCTTGAAAACAATCACCTGACAGAAACCTCCTTTTCAATATTATAAAAAAAAAATCTGTCAAGTTGAAAACACGCTTATCAAATAGAAATAGGTCTTAATCTAAAAAGATAGAACCAAGCTAGATTTTTCTGCAAGATGTATGCAAGATGTCCAGAGAATGAGAAGAAGCAAAATATGTTAGTAAGCCAAGATGGGGGTAGGGGGGAGATAGCAAAGTTTTAGTGGCTAGGGCAAACAGGAATTCTTCCTATATCCAAGAAAAGTTAGGATTCTTTGCCATTAAAAGTTACAGCAGATGAATATAAATATTTGTATTTGGCAGACTATGGTAGTTCTAGAAAAATTAGTCACGTTCCTGTTACCCACATGATAAAACAAAATAGATGAATTCTGGCTCTTTCAATTAATAATGCTTCTGTAAAGTAACTGGCAAGCCAGTTGGGGATATCATTTTACTTTATGGTAGGCAATTAAACTGTTCGCTGTGACTGGCTTTCTCTAGCACAAACTTGATTATAAGGACCCCGTGGGATTATACACTGCTATTGAACAGGATGTTGGAAGGTACTTAATCAAAAGACTGAACCGGGACCTTTCCTTCTGGGTGTGAGAGATCAACATAGTTTAGAAAGGCTGCTGATTGTGAACAGTTCCTACATCCTATGAACTACAAATTGCAGTATGCTGGCTTGATAATTTCTTTTGTGATATGGCAGAGAAGTACTCCCTCTAAGTGGGAAATTCCACATGACTTGCCAGGGCTGATAAAAAGAGCCATGTAAATTATAAAGGGCAATTTTTATGGGAAGCATTATATGATTTATAAGTTCTTGTAGGGGGGGGGAAATGTTGAGCCCGCTAAGGTCTCTAGAGGTTACAGAGGCAATAAAGTCACTTACACACAACACACTGACACATACACATGCTTGCACACTTCAAATGAACTCTTTCACAGTTTCATTCTACTACAATGTTTCTAATATAATTTCCATCAGATTTTGCCAACAGAACCGAGTGTCAGCGCATGGGAGCTGTAATTCAAACCACGTGGAAATCTCAAGCACAGTCTTTCAATCTGATTCTATCCGAATACTTTGGACTTCAATCCCATGATCCACTGAAAGCTAGTAGTGACACAAAGCACATAGAGGGCTTGGTTGAGCACATATGTTCTACACATGTCCTTCTCCAGAAGTTTAATTACACATGGTGTGAGATCTGATATAATGGATAATAGTCCAGAGATCACTAAAAAAAGCTGCTACTTTTGGTCAAAGATGCAGAAACACATATTCAAAAGAAAGATCATAGTTCTGAGTGATATTCATGCTGATATAATGACACCAAAACAATTCAGATACATGTCTGCTGTCAGTTAATGTTTGGATTTGCAATATGATGTACAATGTTATAAAATTGGAAATACTAAAGGAGACTTTTGAAGAGTGGAGCCAGAAGTCAGTAATTACAGTAGCAACATACAGGTAGTCCTCGACTTACAAAGTTCATTTATTGTTCAAAGTTACGCCACTGAAAAAAAGACTTATGACCATTTTTCACACTTATGACCGTTGCAGCATCCCCATGGTCATGTGGCCAAAACTCAGATGCTTGGCAACTGACTCATATTTATGACAGTTGCTGTGTCCCAAGGTCAAGTGATCACCTTTTGCAACTTTTTGACAAGAAAAGTCAATGGGGAAGCCAGATTCATTTAACAATCCTGTTACTAATTTAAAAACTGCAGTGATTCACTTAACAACTGTGGCAAGAAAGGTCATAAAATGGGGCAAAACTCACTTAACAACAGAAACTTTGGGCTCAATTGTGGTCATAAGTTGAAGACTACCTGTAGTTAGCAATGATGTCTGCTTCTGTGGATAGTCTGTGTCTAAAATATGTTAATGAAGGAATGACAGATGTGGATCAAATTTTACCTGACAAGACAGAGAAAGTACTGAAAGTGGAAATGACAGGCCAGGAGAATTATTTGGAAAAGGACATTTTACTGGATATGCAAAAGAAACTGGCTGAATTTTTCAAAATTTAAAAGGAAATACAAAAATGATCTGAAAAATGTTTTCGTAATGGATCTATAAAAGAGGCTCGTTAAAGCCTTGAAGAAATCCATGCAATGGGATGAACAAAAAAGAGACATAGAATCCAAGTTCAAATGAAAATAATTCCACCTTTTTGCAGCTTTGAAGTTGAATATAAGGCTGGCTGAATGAATCTCTCTCTTTTGCAGTCTTTTGGATTAATTTTAGTAATCTGTGGATTTTGGTAAGAACTTCTTTTAAAAGAACTAAACAAATGAAATCTGTCAAAGTTAGCTGGTACAGCTGTTTCTAACACATTACACCTGACTGATCTGCAGGTTTAATATGAGATAGAAAGAACAGAAAAACAAGAAAATGGGTCAATTCAGCACCAAAATTTCAATTTGAATACATATGGAATCAAATTTATGCTTTGAAGAGCCAAACATATTTGCCTGAATGAAGCAAGTTTGTTTTGGGGTAGGTTTTCCCCCCAAATATCTTTAAATCTCAAGTTCTGTCTACCTTGTGTATAACAACATTCATAAACATTCATAAAAGACATGGACCGTTCAAAAATGTGAAAAAATAAATAAATCTCGATCTGTTTCTTTCAAATCCATGCAAAATGATCCCTATCTGAATACGTAGCTGTTTTCAGTCTGTACTATTCCAAGCATTTTATCTAATAGATACCAGAGAAGAACCTAGATCTGTCAGGACAGCATATAATTAAAAAAAAAATCTCACAGCAGGCTTCAAAACTGTCAAGGCAGCAGCCACAGCAGTGCCTGTGAGACAAGAGCATGAACAAGCCATCTGCAAATTGTGACGCTTGCCATATCTCACACATTTTGAGATATGTTCTTATTTTGGTTAGAAGACACAATTTTGACTAGACTCCAGAATTAGTCTATCCACATTTTGCCTTCGTATTGTAGAATTACTTCTCTGTGATACTTGCAGCGAATGACACAACTCTCATTCTTCCTTAAACAAAAGAAATAGTCTTTAATATTGTCACTGTTGGGACTTACAGCTATTTCAGGAACATTGAAAGTAGGGAGGGACTAGACAATGAGTTAAATTAATCCTTTTTTGAGTCCAGTCTTTTGCCTTTTCCATAAAGTAGCTATTTATAAAGACTGGAAAATAAATTCATTAATTAGTGACTAATAGAAACCAGTTTAATATAGTGGTTAAGGCGCTGGCCTAGAGACCAAGAGGCTGTGACTTCTAGTCCCACTTTAGGCATGAAAGCCTGCTGGGTAATCTTGGGCCAGTCACTCATCTCAGCCCAACACATCTCACAGGGCTGTTGTTGTTGTGGGAAAAAGTAGGAGGAAGAAGTAATATGTATGTTCACTGCCTTGAGTTATTTATAAAAATAATAAAGGCAGGATAACCATCAAATAAATAAATAAAAACTATTGAACCCAGGTAGAGATTTATAGATACACTGCAATCTGTACTTGTGTGTCCACATTAAATTCCAGGTCCTGTAATGTGTAATAATATGCAAATGCAGTAATTTTACCTGCCTTCAGGCAATCTTTATAACCAGGGTTGTTTCCCCCAACCTTGGGACTAGATTGTTTGCAGGTGTTTAGGGAGGGCTCCAGAAACAAAAGGTTTCTGTGACTTTCGTCCACATGTCAATTTTGTTTTACTTTACATTGTGTCCTGTTCCTTTTGTGTTTTATTGTGTTTTTAGGTTTTTGCAGCCATTTAGACTGAAGACAAATTAAATTCATATTTATGCCAGCTTTTTTAGAATTGTGTTAGTGCATTTGAAGCTCTGCTACTTTACCCTTCTTTCTTTCTTTTTGCTGTGCTTTATTAAGCTTCTCTTGTGTTAAAGCTTTGCTAATGATTTTGCCATGCCATTTTTTGTTTGCACTATTTATTATTTATACTTCATGTCTTTGAATTTGTCAGAATACTTCCCAGTACTACAACATTAGTTATATAGCACACAGAATTATAGAGTTAAAAGTATGACAATCAGTATGTGATTGCAGAAAATGTGCCATGCAGGTATAATTAACTGTTTATGGTTAGAGTTGACATGACTAGTGGCGACAAAGCAACTTGGCTGAATAATTTTTCATTTAACAAGTAGCGGTCACAGGGAAGAAGGCTGAAATGGGAAAGATTTTATCATGTAACCTTCTTCCCTCAATGGATATTCTTTGGGAGAAAAAGAGCTACATTTTCTGGAGATGACGATGATGGTATCTATTCAGTCATGTCCAACTCCTGGTGATTCTACAGGCTACGTCTCTCCACATCTCTCAAATCTTGCACTACTACTTCTTTGAGGTTTTTTTATGCTTTGGCTAATGTCAACTATAATGATGTCCAGGCACCATGTTATTTGATGGTTTGTTTTCCCTTTACTCCTGGGACTTAGAACATTGCAACAAATGGGATGAAAAGATTACCTAGAGCAGAGGCGGGTTCTAAATCTTCTTACTGCCGGTTCACTCAGGCATGCTGTGGCTGCAGGCGCAGTGCTTTAAAAAAGCTGTGCATGCGCAGATGCAAAATCCAAGATGGAGGCGCCTATGGAGCTGCTGAAAGAAGTGGCTCGGTGGCGTGGCAGGCCCAAGTTGCTAACGGTTCTACCGTACCAGGCCAGTAAGTTACCAAACCGTTAGGAACCCACCTCTGCTAGAGTACTGTTTCTCAACCTTGGTCCCCTTGAGATATATGCACTTCTATTGGGAGTCAAAGTCCACACGTCTTCAGGCAGTCAAGTTGAGAAACAGTGGTGTACAGCACCAGTTTGCTGATTGTGATCTAATCTACTTGCTTCTCAATTGTATCCAATGTATAAATTATTAGCTTCTTCACAGTGTTGCAGCGGAGAGGTTCTGTTTGCTTCTTCCCCTTCCCCTTACTTCAACGAGAATGTCATTTTCCTCAGTAATTCCTGCACAGAAGAAAAAAGAACATTCAAACATATGCATACTTGGGAAAGTAACTAAAATGTCAGGTGGTTTAAAACGAGAGTTCAAAACAGCATTACCGGTATATCATTTATAAATGTTATTAGGCTAAACCACTTTACAAGAAATACACAGGGCAGGATTTATGTATAAAAACAACCTCAAAATGGATAAGTATAAGAAAAAGAAAATAAGTGAAAGGCCTGAAAATTAAATTATATATAGGAAAAAATGACCATATTATTCAAACGTCTTTTTTTATTACCCTTTTATTGAAAAGATTAATTCAAATGACAAGCAACATATGTCAAAGGCTCAATGTTGCAAATCCACTTTAGTTTTCTCCTTTTACTGTTGAATGATCTTTTAGTCAATCTCCTGCTTTGAAAATCTACAGTTCTTAATGCCTTGATCCATTTTAGATACTGGGGATTTAGCTGTGAAAAGTATAGCCATCGATAACATAAATCAATTTATTCATAATCCTAGAAGCATTTTTCTATCTAGGGAAAATAGTTGTAAAAAGTTATATTAGCAGATTTTTTAATTAAGAATATGTTGCAAAAATGTCGACATGCTAGATTATATTGCACAGTAATATCATGCAAATATTGGAAAAATCTACATGAAAATGTTTATGGAATTTGATGCAGAACTTTTAAAATGTCATATGTTGATGTTGCGATGGAATATAATTAATGGATTTTGTTTTTTAAAAATGAGACAGAGAAAAAAGTAAAATACAAATATCCATCCTAGTCACAACCTTAGGCTTGCCACCAAATATTTTTAATGCACTTTTTAAAAAAATTGTTACATTTTATCTTGCCATTTCAAAACTCTCTTCCCCCATTTTATCCTCAAGACGCCACTATGATATTGACAGAGTGAAAGTGACTGACCCAAAATCACCTCATGAGCTTCATGATTTGAATTTTACATATGAAAACACCTCGTGATTGGCACTGACAGCTGGGCCTAAGTATTCAAAGCAATGAAATGAATTTTCAAGATCACTCAACACACACTCCCTGCTGTCATCCATACCAAGTATAAACTTCATTCAAAATCCCTTCCTTACTCATTTTGCTTTTTTTATTCAGCCCACACATTTATTTGCCCACACATGTCTGAGACTCCCTTTGACCTCCACAAGCATATTCGCAGCCAAGTACTTGCGTCGTGTGAGCATTATTGAAACACAGTAATAATAATAGGTGAACCCTTCTGGCATTCTCTGTTTTGCTTATCATATTATCAAAACATGGCTTCGCTGTAGGGTGCAGCTGTGGAATGGTCAGATCTCTGAAAGCAAGCCAACAAAAATACACAGTGCTGAAATGGAGATGGAGCAAGGACTATAAATTGCAAAGGACACAAGATATTAAAAATATTGACATATTCCAAGGCAATCATTCCCACAATGAACAGGCCAGGGAAGATGGTCTTGTTGTGCAATTGGTTTCATAAGCTCAACTTACAGACACCATGACTCAGGCCCCAGGAGGTAGGGATAAACCTAGTGTTTCAAAGATTTAGAAATTCAGCTTTTTTCTCCCTATGTGTTATAATTCTGTGCTTTCGAGGGCTTTATTTCTAACCTCAGCTGGCTGAGAAGGGTCACTGAAGAAACTCTCACAGCCCATTACATGTAAAGGCTTAATCAGGCTGCATTTGATCCTTGTCTCTCACTGAGAAATCGACACTCATCCAGAGAAGAAAAAGCAGTTAGAGCCCTAGAAACCATGTGATTTCTGGAATATTTAAAAGATATTTAAATGGAAGCAAAATGGAAGATAAGAAAGGCCTTTTTGAAGATGTGGAATGTGACTGGACTGAACATTAAGATGTTCTCCATATATGTGATCTTCAATTCCCATCTAATGTGGTCTTGTTGAGAATTCTAAAACTACATCTGAAGATAGCCTGAAAGGAGAAAATTTGCTCAGTGGGTGTGACTCGAACCAATGCATAGACATTGAAGGCAGCAGCTTTTAGATAAGCAGAAGGGAAAGAATCCTAATCCTGGGACTTGTGCAACCATGGAAAAAATTGCCTGAGCTTTTCTCCACTTGAGATATTTGAGCAAAATGTGGACAGTGCTTCTACTGCATTGAGCAATCAGGAACTCTGTATTGTTCCACTGTTTTAATCTCTAACTCCTAAAAACTTTTTCAGTGTGACCAATGTTAAGTCTGTGAAAATAATAGTCCAAAACAAGTAGGAGACACCAAGTAATTTATTTCTGATGTAGATGATTTCTACAATCTTTCCAGATCTATTCTTTCTCATTGCCAAGACTTTTCTTGATAAAATGCACTAATAGCACAAAACCAGTATGGAAAAAGGGGTTTCAAAACCATTTACTTTTCTATTTTTTTTCCTCTAGAAAAGAATTTCCTCCTCAGGTGTTTTCTTTCTCATACAACTGACATCTTTTAAAGAGTCCAGATGTACAAAGAGCTTTATTTTTATGGAGGAAAATGAATTATTCTTCCCTGTCAGTTTCCCACTTGAAAATCATTCTGAAAATACATTATTCAGACTTCTGCAGATTGATTAAAGGTAATGATAGATCTATATGCAGATTTCTCTGCAAGGCTCAATACAATCCTATGTATTGACCTCTCCATGAGTTTCCAATCTTTGATTAAAACAGTTTCACAGCGTTTCATTTATTTCTGAGTTTCACATTGTTTTTCCTCCTTCTAGTTTTTGGTAGATTGTAATAAGTTCAATTTTGACTGTATATGTTTTTACACGATGCTTTAAAAATAAATTGTAGATATATTTGGTAGCTTCTAAGGTTGAGCAAATAACGTAAAAGCTGGTGCCTCTACATCAGTGTGAATGGCCACTAGGAAGAATAAAATCCTGTTCAAAATCTTGATTAAAAGAGAATTGCTTTTAAAAGATACAATTATACAATTTAAAACATGAAAAGCAGTGGGTTTCTAACTAAGGCCTAGCATGAAGAATATTGCATTTTAAAATAGAATGGCTCCAGTGAGGTAAATAAATTAAATGATTGACAAGAATGAAAAGGTCTCAGTGAGAATTCCACTAGATATTAGAATCCTGTCTGCTTACAAAGCTGTTTGTGACTTGGTAGCTGTGCTTATTGTTGTATGTGTATTTTTTACATTGACCCAATTCTGACATTTCTCCTGATACAGCAGTATCCATGTATAAAATAAACCAGGAAGATGCATAACTCTGTGCCCCCAAGGAAATGAGATGCAATATGAGATAGAGCATGGAGAACAGAAGAGGCTGTGACCAAAAACAGAGTATACATAAGAAACATTACTTACATGTAACATCAGTAGATGCAGTCTACTCTAGAGATTTCTTAGTGACTTTCATTAAAGTATTGGGCTAGAGGTCAGATAAAGACAGGAGAAGATAGGAGAGATACAGATTGAGGGGTCTACAAACATTCTCCTTTACTGAAATACAGATTCTCAGTCGAGAAGTTTTATCTGTTAGCCTCCCTCACTGGATTGTGAAAAGGTTCAGATGGGAAGTACTACTTGTGATGTATTGAATTCCTTCATGAAAATACAAAATATTGATTGAATCAATGATCTTATATCTCCTCCTCCTCCCCTCACTGTAACTAGTAGCTATAAATAAAATTAGCATGTTACCAGACTTCTAAAAATTATACAGGAAAAGTAGGCAGCCAGGGAACATTAAGTTAAAAAAAATATCTGTTTCATTTGGAACTAACAGTCTAATGAATTGGAATGGTAGCGGATCCTAGATTAAAAAACACATACACACACCTCCCACAGCATATAATTAAGACATTTGCTGCCACAAGAGGATGGTGAATGGTATGGTTTTAAGAGGGGATTGTCAAATAAATTAACACAAGATGGCATTGTTCATTGTTCTTTTCTGTGATAGCAGAAGTTCCCGGTTTAAACACAGTTAACTACTGAATGTTAACTACTGAGGTATAGAGCATGGAATTGGACTCTTCATTATGTTCCTGGACTTCAGTTAGATCCTTAAATTAGATAGCATCGAAGGAGAGAAACAAAGCGCCAAAATACTGTTATTATTAAGTCAGTTAGAAAGTGAATTATGCATTAGTACAAGATTGAAAAAAAAAATCCTCTCATACTGGCTTGCTTTTTTGATAATCCATATCTTTGTGTATTTTAGAAACCTAAATATAATAGAAATGTATTCCAAAGAGTTCTGGAACTGCAGTACTCTAGGTTACATTGCTTTCCCAAAGAAACTCAATTAATTTTGTCAAAGAAATCTGGCATGGTTTTCCTTTTAGGAACAATTATCTGCCAAAACAGAATCTGTTGGCGCACAGATGGGCATACAGCTCATGGAGTCTCCTAACGTCTGGCTAGAAATATTTATTGATTCAAATTGCATATAAAAATGTATATATTTAGAAAACTCAAATATAACCCACTTTCCTTCTTTTTAGAGGAAACTATATGAAAAAATACATATGCATATGCGATGTGTGTGTGTGTGTGTGTGTCTTTGTAGAAAATGCACATATTAGGAAAATTTGTGACACTTGGGGTTTTTTTAATTGCTAATTTGAAAATATTAACTATGGAATAGAGAAATCTTTGAATGAATGCCAGATAAATATGAAGACGTTTTCGACTGATTACTTTGTCTCCCAAGTTCACCACAAACTGTTGACCCTTTACAGTATTTGAAATGTAAATCCACTGTAAGTACTGCTTATTTTTGGATGAGTTACAGTATAGGAAAACTTGCATTCATTCTCCTGCTTCACTACGTAATATAGGCTACATTTTTCCTTCCAACGCATTAAATCAAGGGTGGGCGATATACTGTGCACTCCACATTTAGACTATAAAAACAGCCTCAGATTGCTTTGCAAAAGTTCTTCCTAAAAAATTATGGCATAAAATGAAGTGGGGGGGGGAACAAG
>JANHFT010005131.1:71703-89710 GCA_032467955.1 Pseudoxenodon macrops | reverse complement strand
TAAGACGCACCTGAATTATCAGCCCCAATTAGGGGGAGAAAAGGTGCGTCTTATACTCAGAAAAATACGGTATATAAAAGAAGTGTAGATCAGTGGCTCAGTATAAACTGGAGGAAAATGTGAAGTGGTGGGCCTTGGGTTTGGTTCTAGGTGCTTCTTCATGTATGTTCTTTGCCTGATATCAGTACTTGTCTCGTAGGAGTATGTAGCTACAGGCAACTTTGCCCCATAAGTCGTTCTGCCTTTGAGTTCTCTAAAACTATTTTCACACCAGGGATAATAATCCCAACTAGCAGGGGCCCAAGGATGCCTTTCAATTCTGCAATTATTTGGGGGCAGGGGGATGTCTGTGAACTTGGAGAGAAGAAAATACAACTCTATTTCTACTAATAACCTCTTACTGAAGTTTAGCGTTTCATTCAATGATAGATGTAGGCCACAAAATAATTTATGATCTCATTTTTTGAGTCCAAGGGCATAAATTACTCTGTGGCCTACATAGTTTTGTTTGGTAATGCCAATAAATCTCGGGGTCTAAAATTATTATTTTCTAAATAGAGCGTTGTCTTGTGATTGATCTAATGGATACATAAAGAAGCACATATATTACTATATTACATATATGTTATTTTTAATATTTTTAGAACTATATTCAAGGATAATTGGTTTCCTTTATATCATAAGCTATTTTATTGGTTTCCTCTATAGTACAAGCTATTTTATTTTATACATACATGTATTTTCGCATTTATTTTATGCTGAAAAGAGGTCCATACATTTCACTTGATTTTCCAAAGTGTATATGGCATAAAAAGAATGCAAGGTGTTGTCAGCTATTCTCAAAAGGTGTTGTAGATCAGTATTTCTCATTTCTTGGCAACTTTAGGATGTGTAAACTTCAATTCCCAAAATTCCCCAACCAGGAAAAGGAGTTGAAGACGCCCATCTTAAAGCTGCCAGGTTTAAGAAACACTGTTGGAGATCATGCCCACCTTCATTACAGTGGTGCTTCAGAGTGGACTCAAATATCATTCCAAGCTGTCACAGGGAAAAATTAGCTTGGCCTATTAAACTATCCTTTTTTCCAGTAATAAAGTTCTGCGGGTCCTGTTAGAAATCTTTCAAAACCAGAACTGAATAGCCTAACTTACAGCCAAACTGTTAATCACATTCTTAATAATAGATTAACCAGGAATCATTTCTTTTGTTTGGCATTATTTGCATCCACCAGTTCAATGGCTTGTATACTTAATGAAAGGAAGAATACAGGACATGAATCAAGCACTTTGGGTACTGCAAGTACTGATGGATTGTCATTAAAAGAAAAAAAAGCTACTCATCCTGTAGTGTAACCTTGTAGAGACCCTCAGGAGACAGGAGACAAATAGCTTGAATCAATTCTTTTCTGGCTGAAACCATATTGTATACTGTATATAAA
This sequence comes from Pseudoxenodon macrops, assembly GCA_032467955.1. NCBI lineage: Eukaryota > Metazoa > Chordata > Lepidosauria > Squamata > Pseudoxenodontidae > Pseudoxenodon > Pseudoxenodon macrops. Next base: position 88,272 of record JANHFT010005131.1, on the reverse strand, counting down.
CGTATTAAATATACAACAGCACAAATACAGACAGAATTTCTATGCTATCTTAATTTGCCCTGTATATCAAGCATGCTATCTTTCTCTCCAGTGTATTAAGGCAGACCAAACCTGTATGTAACATGGGCTGCAACACGGAATGAAGGGCTTCATGCTCTGACTGCAGTCCATTAGGTAGAAATGAAAATAAAAGTTTTAAAGAAGGGATTGCATAACTATTTGTCTGAAATGGTATAGGACAGGGTTGGCGAACCTTTTCGGCACTGAGTGTCAAAACAGGAGTGTGTGCGCAGGGGGAGCACTGGAAACCGGAAGAGCATGTGTGCACCAGGGAGCTACTCTTCTACTTTCTGGCACTCCCCCACATGCGAAGACCAACTGGCCGGTGCGCATATGCGTGCTGGAACCCGGAAGAGCAACGGGCAACGGCTGGCGTGCTCGGAGATATGGCTCTGCGTGCCACTTCTGGCATCTGTGCCATAGGTTCACCATCACGGGTATAGGATTTCTTGCCTAACCAGGGGGTTAGAGTAGTGGTCACCAACTGGTGATCCATGGACCACTGGTGGTCCGCGAGAAAATTTTGTCTTGACCAAGACAAATTATGTCAATTAGGTCACAAAGAGACAGCAGCTACTATTAATATAGACTGCACAATTCACAAGGAGATGCCACCAAAGCTATCACTGTAGGCAGAGGTGGGATTCTTCAGGGTTTGACCAGTTCTGGAGAACCAGTAGGGGAAATTTTGAGTAGTTTGGAGAATGGTAAATACCACCTCTGACTGGCCCTGCCCCATCTATTCTCTGCTTCCCGAGTCCCAGCTGATCAAAAGGAAATGGGGATTTTGCAGTATCCTTCCCCTGGAGTGGAGAGGGAATGAGGATTTTACAGTATCCTTCCCCTGGAGTGAGGTGGGAATGGATATTTTACAGTATCCTTCCCCTGCCACGCCCACCAAACAAAACCATAGCCACCAAACCACATCCACAGAACCAGTAGTAATTTTTTTTTATTCCATTACTGATTGTAGGACGTAATCTATTGCTTTAGCTATTATCTCTTTTACTATGTATTGTTTTATTACTGTCTGGACATTTTAGTTCTTGTTGGCTATTTTAAATTGCTGGCCTTTGATTGTTATAATGAAGAATTCATTCAAATTAAACCACTACAACATTAGCATTTTGGGTCAACTCAACCACACTCAAAAATCCATAGATCATCTAAGATTTCACTGAAAATTTACTGAAGTAAGCTTGCTGATGGGCACAATTTATTGTCTACATAAAATGTACCTAATCCTTTTAGCAAAAAAATTATAGCTGCCTTTGTGGTAAGACTGAACATTATGAAGACTTCATTATATTTACAAAATATGCCACAAACCATTTTAGTAAATGATGTATCATGAATAATTAAAACTGAATTTCAGTTGTCAGTCTAAATTAAATAAATGCCCTTTACACTCTGAAACTTTGTGACACTCATTGGCAGAATTTTAGACATGTATTTGTCATTCATAGGGATTTTTCTCATAATCATTCCATTAATGCCACCCTTATTAATTCCTACTAATGATTGTGGAAATCTCCACTTGTGGAAGTTTGTATCTAACTGGATTCCCCAATGAACCAGTGTTAGGAATAAAGCAAGGTAATTTAATTCAGCAAGATTCTGAATCATTTCTCATTAGCCAATATGATGCCATTCATATATAAGAGTGAGATATTAGCAGATTTGGGGAACTTCAAAATATAGAAGTATACTTATAGAAGTATGGAAAAAAGTAGGAGAGAGAAATGAAATGAGGAAGACATAAAATATACCAGGTACAATGCAGACAGAACACTGATTGACTCAGAAAATAAAAAAATGGGGGAGAAAAATAGCCTATTGACCATTTTCGCCAAGAAAAGTTCATGGCCAAAATGATTAAGGAAGCTTTACCACTAAGCTAGCTGAGTAAGAGGTAATACATGTAGAGGAGAAGATAGGAAGTTCTCTTCCTTGATTGTGCTTTGATCAATTTCTTTTCTTCTATTTCTATTTCAAGGGCAATGGAGGGTAAGTTAATGGGGAAAATATCTACAGGCTTGAAAAAATGCATATAAAACGTAACTTATTGTAAATGACATTATCTCTTAATTTACATTAAGGGAGAAGTATACTTCCATATTAGTAAAGTAGCCTATTAAAACCATTTAAGAAGTAATTTTTTAAAATGTAGATGGATTTTGGGACCAATATGTTCACCAGTTTAATTTTTTTTGAAGTGTAGCAGTAAAAAGATGCCCGTTTCTAAATTGGTTCTTTTTTTTTAAGAGTAAAACATTAATAAAGACTAGAGCTTCCAGTTCTATTTGAGGAAATGGGCAGGGTCCTTCAAGCTCTACAACCACGTGTTTTTTAACCATGCCGTTTCTCACAGAATAAGACCTCCAAGGAGGTATGCTATGGGTAGAATCATTCAGTAGTAAGTACGCCCTTGAGAGAGGGAGTGTTTTCACCATTCACCATTCAAGAAACCATTCCTGAATCCAATAGACTTGGAAATTTTGCTGGCTAGGGGCTTCTGGGAGTTGAAGCTGAAATATTTGGAAGCTTGAAAAACAGTGATCTAAAGCAGAGGTCTCCAACCTTGGCAACTTTAAGACTTGTGAACTTCAGCTCCCAGAATTCCTCAGCCAGCAAGCTGCTGATGAATTCTGGGAATTGAATTCCACAAGTCCAACCAAGGTTGGAGACCCCTGATCTAGAGGGCATGGTTATTCACAGGGAGAGGCAAAAGGAATTTGTTTTGACCATTTGGTCCCTCTTGTGAAAATGTAGATTTCATGTCTGGAATGAGTGAATGTGGGGTAGGGGCTTGCCTGCCATTCATTACAATTTTTAAAATTCTATCTATTTATGTAATATACGTATTATATTTATTATTCCATTATCCCTCCCAACTATGCTACCCCCTCCTCAGAGTTGAATATATTGGATTCTATTCCATTGGATAACCTTATGTGAAGCACAGTAAATATTTCCAGAATAAAAAATGGTATAAAGTAATATAAAGTTCATAGTATCTAGTACAAAGCTCACCATTTGTGCCACAGTTATTTTACGCAAGTGTAGGCATTCAATCCCTTCCTCTTAAAAGTTTAAAGTTTCTTGATGTGTGAAGAAGCAGCTGTCTTGTTTCATTGATACATGGTACCTATATTCATTGCTTCTGGCCATTTCATGTGCAAGAGTAGTAGAGGGAAAACATTGTTTCAAATACAGACTGGAAATCTATGCTTCATACATGCACTGTGGTTTGGACTGAATAAATGTACAGAAAGTGAATGTGACTACAGATGCAAACAGGTTTTCTTCTCCTTTAGATTGGCCTAGTTTGTCACATAAAATGTTTTGGCAGCAGGAGTCATGAACCTTGAGGGATTAGATGCTGTTCCATTGAGGACTACACATTGAGCGCAATTGGTCAGCCAATTACAAATCCATCGGGTGGTGATGCTGTCTAACCCAATTTTTTAAACTTTTTCTAGTACTAGATTATGGTCTACTTTATCAAATGCCTTACTGAAGTCCAAGTAAATTATATCGACAGTATTCCTCTGGTCCACTAATTTTATCATTTTGTCAAAGAATGCAATAAGATTAGTCTGGCATGATCTGTTTTTGACAAAGCCATCTTGGCTTTTGGTTATTACTTTGTTTGCTCCTAGGTGTTCACTGATTCACTGCTTGATTATCTTTTCCAGAATCTTCCCTGGTATTGAGGTCAGGCTGATAGGTGTGTAGTTTCCTGGATCTATTTTTTCCTATATATCTACATATTATCAATGCTTATCTTGAATTCAAGATCTTTCATCAAAATATGCAAAACTGCTTATCTTAAATGTTTATTCCAAATTGCAGAAACTGGAAAAAAAGTTGATGATTAACTATACAATGCATTCATTGCTTCCCTGCAGTCATCCAGTCTTATTGGGTCCTGGTACCTCACAAAGAAGTGGTAGGTATGCCTAATATCTTAAATAAATTAATTGGGCACGTCCTTCTTATACATTCCTTTTCCTTTCAAGGAAGATTGCATGAAATTATCACTTAGGAGATGACTCTTCTTTCAATTAGATTTGTTGATTAGCAAGAGCTTAGTCATTTCAGAAGAAAAACAATTGCTAAAAAGATGTTAGAAACTATGGAGTAAACATAATCATTGGATTAGTGTTTGCAGTACTAAACAAAATTCAAATGCAAAACAAAAGCAGTTTAATTTCCCCCCCTATTTTGAACACATATTTACACTGCATCAGATTTCACAGTACATCTCTCAGGTAGTCCTATGAATTCCTAGTCTTTCACTGTGCATAAAATGTATTTTCTTCTAGCTCTGTTTTCTACAAAAACATTCCAATAAACCTCATAGGATGATTATTTGCTGTTCCAATTAAAATAATTAAACTACCAGTAAAGGACTGTTTTACTCATCAACTGAGTGTTTCTTAATTATCCACATGTGAAATCTTTTAATTGTTGCTGCTGGTTATTTCTGTAAATGTTTTATTTGAAAATCTTTAGTATTCAACCCATGCACAAAAGGCATAATGAATTCTGTCACTTTGGGATATTCATCATTTTTGCAATACTTTGGAAAAAAGGAGAAGTAAAGAATGTCAAATCATTATATAAGGGGGAAAACATCTCTAGAATGTTTTGAAGGAAGCAGATACTCAAGGAAATTGTGTAGGTACATTTGAGCAACTACTTCAGCACCAGCAACCCATCCAAAACAGACCTGTTCTGAAATCTGATCATTCATTACTTGGTCATGGTTACCCATCATAAAAATGTCATTTTTTTATTTCATAAAATATCACCTAGACACTGAAAATACAAATCAACACCCACTGACTATTATTTCTCTCTTTTTTGTTCCTTCAACTGAAAGCTTTAAATTAAACCAACACAAGAAGGAAGGAGAACTAGCATCTAAATATGTATCATTAACAAACAAACAAAAATCCCCTCAAACTGTTTATTCTTGAGGAAGAGCTGGATGACTTCACACAATATAATTATGAACCTCTCAACCAAGTGGTCTTTGGGAGGATTAGAGGCTTTGATAACTGAACAGATGTGCAAGAGATCACAGAGCAAGAAGTAAGCTCAGCAGAACAAAAAACTAAGGTCAAACTTGATTGGTTCTGATATAATTTAAATGTATTGCCAATAAAACAGATTTATTTATTTATTCCATTTATATGGTACATGTCACTTCCCATATTCCCATATGCTAAATAACCTTTCTGTTCCAGCATATAGGTTATGTGTGTGAGATGGGTAGCTTTGTACATGAAAATAATAAACCAAAATAGTACTATGTGATGTTGTGCATCTTGAATGGAAAGGTCAGTGCAGAGTTAATTATAGGAGGGAAGACATAACACCAGGCAGAAGGACTCTGGGATCTTTCCCTAAAAGGCTCTGGCAAAAAAACAACAACACCAAAAAACCCTGATGGCAAAAATATCCATGCTAATGATTCTGGAGAAACAATCTCAGTAAGAGCAGATGACACTTCTAACTAACCTGGGATAAAGCAGGTTCTTTTGTTTCTTTTACGGTACTTTCTCCTGCCTGAACTGCTAGCAGTACAAAGGAGGCATTTGGGATTCCCAGGGGAGTGATACAAGAGTTAAACTGTGATGATTAAACTAGGATGGAGTTATGGGAAACTTACCGTTTTGTTTTTTATGAACAACAAAATGAGGTCATTATGAGAAATACACATAGGAAGTTCCTTCCATATTAAAAAAAAACTAAACTAAACTAAAAACAAACAATGTGCAAGCAGAAAACTAATTCATTTTGAAGAAAGAATCTGCTTGTTTTTCTGTATCTTTTGTCTGTCTGTTTCCCTGCAAGGAATTTTATTTTTATAAAAGAGCACTTCCTCACTCTCCTGATATGTGAGAGATGATATAGGACCTAAACATTCCATCATCCACCTGTGTATGCACATTATTTAGGTCTCAATTATTTATTTACAGACACTTTTCTCACTGGTTTTCTTTCTCCATTACCATTTCTTCCTCATTTAATAAGTCTCCATCATTCCACTGAATGTAGATATTTTCCTCTACAAGATTCTTATCTCATTATAAAACTTTAGTGTATTCCAGACCTTGGTGCAGAGGTCGGTTCCTACCGGTTTGGACCAGTTCTACCAAGTAGGTAGTAGGCCGCTGGTGACGTCACGGAGCCGGTTCTGTTGCTCCGTGGGCGCCATCTTTTTTTCGGAACTTTTTTTTAAAAAACATTTTTTTCAGATTTTTTTTCTTCTGCGTATGCGCAGAAGCCGAATTTACGGCACTGCGCATGCGTCGCCATCTTGTTTTCGGCCTTTTTTTAAAAATTCAGGGTTTTTTTCTACTGCGCACATGCACAAAGTGCGCCTACACGGCACAGGAGGCAGCGAACCGCCGGCAAGGTAAATTAGAATCCACCCCTGCCTTGGTGCAAAGGTAGAAAGTTCCATCAGGAATTCTGTATTTTGTCCCAATTTTTCTCTTATCCTTTGTGTTTTGCAGACAGAAAACTGTGAGATAAAGCTGCATAAATCATCACCTGGGAATGAGACAAGCCCAACATCATGGAGACAATCGGGGAAAATAGGCTTGCAAGGCCATTAAATGACTTTGTAAATAACTAATGAGGAAAAGCTGTTAGAAAAGGTTATTTTTTCATACTCTTTCCTATCCTTTCCAATTAGCATAATTTATTACTTTTTGTTTGGTTTCTTTTAGATATAAGGTGCTATTTTCAGATCATTGTCCTTATGCCCAAAACAGCCAACATTTCTGAATATTATCCCTTTAATTTAAAAAAATGAAAGGCATAACGAAAGCCTTTTCCCCCCATACAAAATGCTTCATTGTCATAAGCATCATAGTTTAAGATTCCAGAATATCTGCTTGGCAAAATTGAGTCATTAGATAAAGTTCTACTTGGATGTTGTTTCAGGACAGTTTATGTTCTCCACATGCGTTAACAAAGTTCCAAACATTAGAAGCCTTTAAAGAAACTTGTGCACTAGAAGGATCCATGGTTTTAAACTACCATATTTATAAACACTGTCTTTGTGATACATTTATGGAACCGTGGATACATAATTTAGATTTTCTTTCTTCCAAATAATTGCAATAGAGCTGCTATTTGTTGGTTTTTCACTGTCTCCTTGCTACTATCTGGTAAAGATTTGGATTTTTGCAGGTCAGTTAAGATAGTTTTGCTAAAATCTTTTGCGTACTCAATTTGGAGGATTCCCTAGTGTTGGAAAAAATGTCCATCTGGGTTCAGTTCCAAGTGGGGAGAAAGACCCTGGAAACATGGAGACTGATTGGAAAGATTGTTTAATGGTGAAGTAGAAGCAACAAGCACATGTGATTCTGGGTAGTTGACCACATGGAGTGGAGAGTGAGTGTTATTTATACCCTATCTTGGGCTTTGAACTTGAGCTTCCTGTTCCTGTGCCAAGAGCATGTATTCTATTGGTTGCTGTCAGACTCCCATGTGGGGTTATGTTTGTCTTGAAGTCAAGTTTGGTTGAACCTTGGGCTGATGTAATGTAGGGGCTTGGTTGTGCCACGTGGTGAGCTCTGCTGATAGATAATCCTATTATGTCCTGAAGGGTCATATCTTAATCCCATCACCCTGGAGCTGAAGGCCTTTTGTCTTGTAGACAGACTGGCCCAGTCTTTCTCAATGGGCAACAAATATCTGCTGGGGGCAAGGAGCTTCTCTTTGTCTTTAAAAACATGTTTCTCCTTTTCTCATCCAGGGAAATATAATATTCTGCCTTTTTTAACATTCCTCAAAATATTTTATTCTTCTAGGAGGAGGGTGGGTGGTAACTTTCTACACTAGCATTTTTTCAACCTTCTCTCCCATGAAAAAAGACTAGAAGACATAGGGAAAGAAGAGGAAATCCATCTCTAGGCAGATTTGGGAAGAAATTAGATCAGAAATTCTAAAAACATTATCCAACCAGAGCAAATGCTAACAATGCTAACATGGATAGTCTGATTGTGGATTCCATATTTGTTTAGATTCATATGCTCAAATGACTCTTTATGAACTCCAATGGGATGGGAAAAAACCTTTCCTTGTCCTGTCTAATTCATAGGACGTATCAGTCTATAAACTCCCTCCACTGTCTTTCCTTTTATTCCGTTTATTAATTTGTTTACTGTCTAGTCTCATCCTATCTGTAGGATGTTCTGTTGATTCAAAAGCAGAAAGCAGTTGTTAATCCCTCTATTCCAGCTTTTCTTTTTAGATGAACTTCAACACACCAGTTGTAGGCATATTCAATAGTAGAGAATGTTCAAGAATTTTCCTGTGAAATATAGTTCATATTAGGAAATAAGCGAATAGAATACACTTTGAACATTGTCAGGACTGTTTGAATTTAAAATGATTGTTATAAATTATACCCTACTCCCTTGTTATTATTCTCTCAGAGCAGATTGCAAAGCAACATAAACCCAGGCTAGTGTATGTAGATGGAAGCAAATATGAGGTTTCCACCAATGCAAAAACAATAATACAGAATAATAATAATAATAATATGGGCGCCTTGGTGCAATCCCAAAACATTTGGAGCACCACTTGAACACCATTGACATTGACAAAATCATCACTATCTTTTGCAATTGTCAATCACAAAAGATAATTTTACTTGGAACAGCTTATATCCTGCAATTCCTAACCTTTAACACCATCAAACAACAGCATTTACCTGTCCCAGATCCTAGACAGTAAAGAATATGCTCTGAAACTAGTATACTAGGAGGGCTTACCGAACATTGAAGAAACCAAACTAGCTATAAGAAAGACCAAATGAAGAATAGAGAAGACATGGCAAGGCAAAGTATTACATGATCACTACAGAAAAAAAAGTAACAAACAAAGCAGGTAACAAAAAGACCTAGTAATGGCTAATAGCAGGAAAGTGAGAAAGAGACAGAGGGACTAATTCTGGCAGCACAAAATTAAGCGCTAAGAACAAATGCATATAAAGCCTGAATTGAGACAACAGCAGCAGACAGCAAATGTCATTCTGCAAAGAAGCTGAAGACCATTAAACATCTTTCGATCCAGGAGTGAAATCCAGCAGGTTCTGGAGAACTGGTAGCGGAAATTTTGAGTAGTTTGAAGAACCAGCAAATACCACCTCTGGCTGGCCCCAGAGTGGGGTGGGAATGGAGATTTTGCAGTTTCTTTCCCTCAGGAGTGAGGAGGGAATGGAGATCTTGCAGTATCCTTCCCCTGCCACGCCCACCAAGCCCCACCATACCGACCAAACCACGGCCACAGAACTAGTAGTAAACAAAATATTGGATTTCACCACTGACTCATACAGTACCCAATGTTCATCCACATACCAAAAGAGACATCTAGCCTAATCCCACCATTCACTTCTTACATTTTTGAGCATCCACAGAGGCCTATGCACACAGACAAACACACAGTCATACATACTACACTCTGAAATCTACCTTTTATTTCTTGGGCCATACTGGATCACGAAATCTTTCTTGACACAGCAATTTTCTTCACTGAAATACCCCACAGTGTGAATAATCGTGTTTTAAGGAACAAGGATGTCATTTAGTCAAGTCTGTCCAAACTGTAAAAGGATAATTCATGAGCGTGGACGTGGGCTCCGCTGATGCACCAAATCTTTGGTCAAGAAACCATTTCAACGGAGAAAATTAATCTAAAGTGTGCAGGGTGGGAGAGAAAGCCTTGTAACAGAGGCAAACAGCCCTGATCATATTATCAGACATGAAATACTCTCTCCATTTAAAATACTGACATATCTTGCAGCCCATGATGGAATCAGGTTGAAAATAGGAAAAGCAATATCCTGTGAGACAGGCAAAATGAGAAACTGACTTATCAGGACCACAAGTCATCTGTTAAAAGTGCTGCTATAGCAGGTTGGGAGGGGTGACGGTAAAATTTGTTTCCTTTTCAGCTAAGGGAAAAAGAAGCTTACTGCTCATAGACCAATAATTAAAACTGCCACACTCAGTCTCTCAAACGGCTTTCATTAAGTCCGTTCCTAATGCACGATAACAAAATGGCTGAGTTGCCACGTTGCATTCAGCCACAGTTTGCTTGCTTTGAGTAAACAACCCATTCCTGTTTAACATTAGGGGTGATCCCCGTTATTCTTTTCCTGCCATTGTGTGTGGATGTCCACGACAGCTTTTAAAGACAGAATGAGAGGGCTTAATTATTAAATTATGGAATGCATAATAAAAACGTATTATGTACTAGTCGTGATTTTAAAGTGTTTTTACTGCATGAACCATTATTGTACCGAACACACAACTGGTAGAACTAATGCATTTTCCCTGAAGGGTTTGCTCTTACTCTGCCGTGTTTTAATATTAATCGGTGAATTACATTTTTAGAAAATTCAGATTCCCCCTAAAAATCACATGCAACAATATATTTAAATATGTATTTTGTGTTTCTTCTCCCATTGTGCTTTCATATATGCATTCTGACTTTTTTTTTCAATTAATAACAATGTTGAAACATTTGAGAAGTGCAAAAATGCGCAGATAACAAAGCTCTAACCTGCTGTTTAGATACAGATCCGATTATTCTTACTGAAAATGGCAAAGAACTGTTCAAGCATCACTAACTGAATGGTAATTGCGAATGCAAATTATTATGCTGTTTGGTTGAATTACATTAAATTATACTTTCTATATAGGCACTTTTAAAAATCACTGATATTTAGTTCAGTTTGTTGAACTGAAAGAAAGTTTATTGACAATCTATTAACCAGTGAATGGCTTAATAGGATTATAGAGTAATTCTGGCAACTCCCTTCCCCCCATACACACACACACACACTTCCTGATACACTTAAGAACTACAGCCTTCAGTTCCCTGAACAAACCAACAAAGATGAATACATAATCAATTCATCCAAAGTGCTCTGTGTAGGGAAAGGTTGGCACAAGCTATTAAGAATAACCCGAGGGCTAAAGCTATTGATCTCATTGTGAATTTCATTGACTCTTCCAAAACTGGAATGTTGAGCTACCAAAATATAAGGCCAAGGATCCAGTCATGAGGAGATCCATGCAGCAAGAATCTGAATTCAATCCACTGGGTTTTCTTCAACCTACAATTTTCCAGATGTGTTGGATTACATGCTCCCAAGCAACATGGCTAAAAAAATGAGAGGAGTCCACAACTCATTGGAGAAGATTGACCCAGGTATCCTGTTCGTTCCTAGTGCAGAGGTTTGTATCGAATGGAAAAAATATCTAGTTCGGCTTTCTATAATCTCAGGTCCTCAAAATTGCTAGTTTCCCACTCCTATGAGCCGTGGTGACACAGTGGTTAGAGTGCAGTACTGCAGGCCACTTCTGCTGCCTGCCGGCTGCCTGCAAGCTCAAGGTTGACTCAGCCTTCCATCCTTCCGAGTAGGTAAAATGAGGGCCCAGATTGTTGGGGGCAATATGCTGACTCTGTAAACCGCTGTAAAAGCACTGTGAAGCCGTATATTAACTCTAAGTGCTATTGCTATAGTTCTTAGCCAAAAGTCATACTGCCTAGGGATTATGGATCTTCATGGCCAACATATCTGGGTGGCGACCTAGACTGAAAAAATTGTCTTAGTTATTGGTAGCTCGTATTCCTATAGACCAGAAGGGATCGTAGCCTCAGCCTCAATAACCATTAAGCTAAGAGCTGGAAGAGAAAACTCAGTCCCCACACAGTGGCTCCCCACAAAAAGGCTGCATGGCTGCAATCTGGAACATATTCGGATGTGTTGATGAATCCCTGAGTCTCAATCAGCTCTGCTCACCCAGCCGAGTTAGGCCATCCTCCCAGCAGGAAGAGCCAGAAAAGCTCCCTTATGTTGGTGTGTTCCAGGATTCACAAGCTGCCTGCATGGCGAAAGTCCCGCTGTTTAGTTTCATTCCTGGCTCCCGGTGTCCCTCCGAGACCTGCTTTCAGCTGTGACAACGGGGAAAGCAGCAGAGCTTCATAAGTGTGGAATGGCGAGGGCTGCCTATCTTTCTAGCAGGAAAGGTCGCGAGAACAGAAGCCCCTCTTCGGAATAGAAGGGGTAGAGAGTTTTCTCCTCCTCCTTTCTTTTTTTCTTTCTCTTTCTTTTTTTTGTGGGGGGCCCATGGTGTTGAGGGATGGAAATCAGAGCGCCTTTGTTCTCAGTGTCCCTTCCGGCTGCTAATTAGCTTTGGAAACTGGGGGGCTGCTTTGTGGGCCTGCTTTGCACAGACATTCGTGTGCAGCACTCAAGCGTGTGTAGAACAGGTCCTTGGGTGCCTCCTTCTTCCCTAGACCCATCTGCTGCTGCTCCGTGCTCTCATCTGTTTCTTCTGCATGAACGACTCGTGAGCCTTGCTCCCCGTTTTTTTTTTTTTTTTTTGAAAGACATGAAAAATGAGCTTGCGCTCGACGTGAAAAGTCCCTTGAAATCTTTCACCTTACTGTCTCTTTCTGATTTATGTATGTGGGGGAGGGGGGGTTAACAACGCTGAGATGGTACAGCTCTAGCGCCTTTGTCATTATTCTCCTTCATGGAATAATTCTAGCCTATCGGGAACCACTTAGTGAACAGGATAGTTAATTATGTCCCTGTAACTAATCCTATTCAGGCACACAAGGAGGTCAGTAAATGAGGCTTGCTGGAACACTCCCTCTGAATGTAGAATCAGGGAACGGGTCATCAAAGCACACTACATCCGTGCCAGGCTTTTTGCACACAGAGGTGGGCATAACCACACGGATCAGAAACTGAAGAGGTGGTATCCGCTTTCAGGTAAATGCTCAAAATGCATCCCGCTGAACAGAATGGGTGAATGCCACCCCCAGCCTTGACTTCAGAAACAGATGGCACTCATCTGCTCTGCCCTGCGCTACTTCCAATGAAATATGCAATCAGTTATGCAATTGAATGTGCATCTCTGCCCAGCACCTACCTGTCACCACCACAGAGGGAGGCTTGTGAATGGAGGGGCAGCCCAATTGGCTCAGCCACCCGCTTTTATGACTTCATCTCTCTGTCACCAATCCCAGTGCATTTTTGTGTTATTAGAAAAAGAACGATGTCTCTGTTAAAAAAAAAGGTGTAAGGGGGGGCAGAGGAGAACCAGGGGTATGTTCTAACTTACCTCGCCGCTGGTTCACTTCGTCCCGTGCCACATGGTTGTGCTTCATGGGCGCATGCATGCTTTGCACGCGCATGCATGCGCAGTGCAAAAAAATTACAAAGCAAAGGCCAAAAACAAGATGGCGACGCATGCGCAATACTGGAAAGTCATCTGTTGCGCATGCACAGAAGAAGAAAACCCAGAAAAAATCCCCCCAAACCTCCCCCAAAAACAATTTTAAAAAGATGGCAGTGTCCACGGACCAGAACCGGTTCCATGACGTCACCAGCGGCTTACTACCTACTCTATAGAACCGGTTTGAATTGGTAGGAACCCAGGGGAGGTCCTACCGGGGGGGGCTGAGGAGAACCTGCTGCGCCGCCGTCCCCCCATGTTGCTGAACTGTAGTTCACTGTTGTTTCATTGTGAAGCATGCTGGGAGTTGGAGTTCTAGAAGATCTGGAAGGTGAACATGTTGTCCATCTCTGATGTAAAGAACACCATTTTTGTGTGAGAGAGAAAAATAGTTTGCCAAATTCACTCCTGCTGAGCACCGCTCCCTAATGTTTTCATCACTGGACAGATCTGAGGGTGGAGGTTCGTTTTCTTAGCTTGTGGGTTGGTTTCCAAACGTTTCGTTACCATATGCTAGGAGAAAGAACTTCCACACTCATCCTACACCAGAGCTACAGATATCTGCCACTAATGCAGACCAGTATTTTTTTTCTCTTAATGCAGTTTCTACCTAGCTTTCTCTAATGCAAAACCATCCCCCTATTGGAGATTGTGTCTTTCCTCTACATATGCACAGAACCAAGTGCTTCCTTGTCATAAATCAAACAGCAGTGATTATCACTGACTGCCATTTCAGATGGATTAGAAAGGCAACATATGAGAAGGTGGGAAGGGGGTTAGGCCTTCTCTCTTCAGCTATGGTATCCTTCTGATCTCTTCTGTTGTTGCAATTATGAATGACAGAAGAAGCACCAAGAAAACTCAATGTACAAACTGTTCTCCTTGCCAAGGCTATTACATTCTCACTATTGTATAAACACACACACACACACAGGCATGTTTTCTAGCTCTCCAAAGTTCTTTACAAGCAGTCTGTCACATTTTAAAACCCAATGTAATTACGGTGGTCTCTATAGTGGATCAGCTTTTGAATTTCATTTTGTTAAGTTTCCTTGCCTGTACCTCTTCAGAGATGTCCCTAATTTAGTCAGAAGACTTATATTTCACTCAACAATTTTTTTCTTCCCCCTGCCAAGACTTTTAAAACAGAACTGCCAGCAACAAACGTCAACCTTTCCTCTGTCAATATTAAGAAAATGATTTACTGCATCCTTTTTGGGTTAACTTACTCTACCTATAATCGTATGAATACTGTAGTAACCATGAAAAAAAAAGCCTTTATGTTCAAACAAATATTTACTTGGGATCTTTTCATTACTCTTTTCTTAAGATGGGATATTGTGATAAGAAATTATTACAGTGGGATGAAATCCTAGAAGTTGATCAGTCTGATTTATATTGACAGGGAACTAGAGAAGGAAGCTTCTAAATGCAGAAGTCTGTTGCTTCCTAACAGAGTTACTTCCCACACAGTCTGTCAAGCCCTTTACAGCAGCTCCCAATCAAGAAAGTAAGATTATCACGAACTTAGAGTAGGCAAGTTTAGGAAAATAAGAAAGTTGTTCAGTTACAGAATCTTGGAAACTGGGTATTTGTATCTGGCCTTCATTTATCAGTGAGCATGTGAAGGAAGGCTGTCCCTAAAGCTTTGATCTTCCTTCTAACTGAATCTTCGTTAAATGGGGTAGATGCTAATTGCTTATTTGATGCCAAAAACATGTCTATCTGTTCTTGTTCTGCAATATTTTGGAAACATCCATTTTTGTTCCCGGCTATAGAATTGTATCACGGGGTCTCTCCTTTCTCCCTCCTATTTCCATCTCATTTGTCATAATGACAAGCATTTTAAGAACAAGAACACAATTAGATAGATCATCTATGTAACAATTGAACAAGGATCACACTAACAAAACACTTCCAGTTTGTTTGT
Organism: Pseudoxenodon macrops; assembly: GCA_032467955.1. NCBI lineage: Eukaryota > Metazoa > Chordata > Lepidosauria > Squamata > Pseudoxenodontidae > Pseudoxenodon > Pseudoxenodon macrops. The sequence continues at coordinate 72,999 of JANHFT010005131.1, read as the reverse complement.
GTGTGTGTGTATCTATGCATGTGCATGTTGTGTATATGATGAGCGTTTTTCTGTTGAAAGTACAAAAAAGGGGGGATCCTATAGGATCATTTCTAAGAAATGCCTCTTCTTCCTTTTGTGATCCATTTGGATTCCATACATTTTTTAGATGCATTGATACGAACCTCGCGATCCTGACTTATAACTTTAAAACTACCAAAGTATGCATTTCTGAGATCCTTCTTCCGTTTCTAAAGATCCTGAAATACTAAAAATCCTCTCTTTCTTTTAAAAGACACAATCATAGCATTTCTGTCTTATATATCTGTTAGCTAGCTTGGAGCCCAGATATAATCATAACATCAGCTTATTCACTTACAATGTGGCATTGCTATAAATTCTTTGGGATTTATGGTGGCCATTGGACAGTTGGACTTAGAAGCTTAGAGATTCCCAGGCAACAACATTTCTAAACGACGGTAGAGATGGCTCAAAGTTTTCTGCACAGTATTCCTGATAGCATTGCTACCACCTGCTGGGATTTCCTGCCAACTGGTCCAGGTGGGCCTTTGCTTTTTTTTCCTCCTTTCTTTCTGTGCACCAGAACCATCTCGGAGCTGCTTCTAGAGAGGTATTGCAGTGGGGCTGGGGATGTTCTCAGAAATGAGGTGCCGGTGGTAATGAGTATACCTTGAGGGTGGTGGTGCTTTAGCTGAATAAGATAACAACAACACGCCCAGGGGTGGGTTGTAAATTGTTTTGCTGCCGATTTGCTCAGGGTCATGCCTCGCACAGCAGTCAAACAATTTTTAAAAGCAAAATTCAAAATGGTAGCAGCCACGGAGACACCGAAGGAACCGATTCCGTGACATCATTGCTGAGTTACTAACGGTTCTATAGAACCGGATAGAACCGGTAGGAACCCACCTCTGAACGAGCCTCAGATATATTCCTAAGCCCCAGCTATTTTATTGCTGCTGTTTATTGCAAACACAAAAGGAGGACAGTTAGCAACTGGAAGAAGGACTTGACACTCTGGCCAGAGAGGACCATTTGGCCTTTGCATTGTAGTCCACCCGACAGCAGTATGATCCTTTTGTTTCCTGATTTTTAGCCTTTCTGACTTTCGGTGGCTTTTAAGAATGTGGATTTCCAAAGGGCATCTAATGACCCAAGCCCTGGCAACTGATACTGTTAGATCGCGCAGTAATTGAAGACTGGAGGCATTTGTGACATTCAACTCTCTTTATTAGGTTCAGCTCATGATATTATCCGGACTGCCTGTTGGGCCTGGGGAACCCTCTTTTATGGGATTCC
>JANHFT010005131.1:51977-68744 GCA_032467955.1 Pseudoxenodon macrops | reverse complement strand
TGGTGACAGAAACTTGGGATTCTCATCATGTTTACTCTGTCCAGCTTTCTTTCTTCCTCAGTTAAGGATGAGGATTACTTTTTGGTTCTAAGTCTGCAAGCGGAAACCTTAAACTATTTTCTCTCTCAAAGAAAAAATGCAACTTTGAAAATGTGCGTATTCAGTGGAGGGGTGATAAAATGGAGGAGTGTATTGTCATTTACTGACTATTTGTTCTGCAATCATTCAAAGTTATGATGATATTGGAAAAAGAATTTTATAGTCTATTCAAGATCTTCATAGCATCCACAGTGACGTGATCACCATTACAGCCTGTACATGTAGTTTTGTATCTGATCTATAGTTTTCTTCTTCTTTTTTCTCCTTTGCAGAGTAGAGAAATTGGAGAGAAAGGGATGATAAGAAAACAAACAATTTGCTCTTCAACACATTGAATGCACTGCTCTGGGGTGTGGGTAAATGTAAAACAAAAGCAAGTGGTTCCTTTAGACAATTTCTCCTTTGCTTGATTTTATGCCCGCTCCAACAGAACAAAAATATTAGAGAGAAAAAGATTTCAAGGAAGTACTGTAAGCTTTTTGTACTTCTGCACATCAAAAGTAATGTAATCATGCTGGCAATTTGAGGTTGGAACTATGGGTACAATATGCAAACAGCTTGTAGTATTCTCTTGAAATCTCATTGAGGGGTACATCGGGGAAGCAAACAAATTCTGCAGACAGTGTCTCTTTGCCTGTCTCTTTCCTGCTACTGGCACAACCACATTGCTCTCAATCTGTAGTAGAGCAAACAGCTTACTCTCTTGAGATCTCTTTCTCTTTAATCTACATTCTGTGAATTAGGTGGGATGGGAAGAAAAAGCAAGTACCATATTTTTCAGAGTCAAAGACGCACCTGAGTATAAGACACACCTTAGTTTTTTTGGGGGGAAATAGGGGGGAAATCTGACTACCACGTATTCATCTGGCTAGCGTCCTTAGTCTGGTCAGCTTCAGCACATTATTTTATCCCCTGGTTAGGACTGGGAAAAACAGCTTCTAAAGCACACCTGATAGAGAGAAGCAATGAACAAAGCCTGCAAAAACGGGAAGATCGTTAGCACCTGTTTAAGTCTGGGGGAAAAAAGATTCTTCAGAGGGAGTAGCAATGAAAAAAGCCTGCAAAGATCACTTCACTCTTCACTCGCCTCGTTAGGTCTGGAAAAAAAAGCTTTGAAAAACTTCATTCGGAGTACAAGAGGCTGATAAAATTATCTTTTAGGGGTGGAAAAAGTGCATCTTATACTCCAAAAAATACAGTATATAGCTAGCCACCCATATCCTTTTTTCTTTTCGGAGATCAATTCTATTGAGTGGGGAGGAAAATGAGCTCACTGCCTAAGGCAGGGGTGTCAAACTCACGTCATCATGGCGGCGTCACATGACGTATTGAGACTTTTTCCCCCTTCGTCAAACTGGGCAGGGGCGTGGCAAGCAGGTGACGCATCTGGCCCGTGGGCCGTAAGTTTGACAGCCCTGGCCTAAGGTCTTAAGTTCTGGAGCTTCTTTCCTAGAGTTTCAAAGTCCACACTGATATGGGTGTGATATGATAGTGATTGCTGTTGGTAGTATCAACTTACACATTTCTGGGATCAGATTTGCATTTTATATGTGATTATATGTGATTCCATCCATGCATTTTTGTGATTCCTACATCAGGGAGCACTGTGGATGCACAAACACACCGGGTGGGAGATCAAACGAGCGTTTAATCACTTATTTTCCCACAGGGAGTGAAATAAGAAAAAGTAGAGTTCATATTGAGCCAATGTGGTGTGGTAGTTAAAGACAATGGGCTAGAAACAGAGAGACTGTGAGTTCTAGTCTTGCCTTAGGCACAAAGCCAGTCACTTTCTCTCAGCCCTAGAAAGTAGGCAATGGGAAATCATCTCTGAAAAACCTTTGTCAAGAAAACTATAGGAACTTTCCCAAACAGTGATCAGAAATTGTCTCAGAAACATGCATGCATGTGTGCACACACACAGACAGAATCCGTAATTACTTCAATATTTTTTTAAAATATCTATTCAGCCACCAGGCCAACAGGTTAACTGTTTTAAAATAAATATGCTTTCATTGTAAACAGTTTTCTACTGTTTCTAATGCTTTTAATATTTCTGATATTACAAGCCTTAACAATGCCTTTCGTTGTCTTTTGTCTCCATGAAATATTTCATAGATTTGTGATTGCATAAACAAATGAAAGAGGTATTTTTCAAAATATCAGAAAAACAGCCTCTATTACAGGATGAGAAAACCGTACATGCATTCAGCGTGACTATTTGATTTGGTTCGGTCTCTGTGAACAAAAAGGAAAAAAGAAAAAGAAAATCAAACTAATGTCATGCTTCTTATCTAAGAAGCCACTCACACACTTGATGCTTGGGATTCAATGTTCCTTCACCTTCTTGATGCTGTATTGCTCTAGGAAGGTACTTAGGTAAAGGCTGAGATACCCTTCAAATAAGAAGGAGAAAAGGATGCTAATGTCAGGCATTTCAGGTACCTGTGGAAACTACATCACTCTGTTGGAAGGAAAATCCATCTGGTTCAGTTCCAAGCTGGGAGAAAGATGCTGGAAATAAAATGGAGGCTGAAGGCTGATTGGAAAGAAGGCCCATTTCTTGGTAAATAGAACCACCAGGGTTTGTGGTTCTGGGTCAGATGAACAATTAGCTAGATGAGTGGCAGGATTTTTATACAGGTCCTTAAATGCTGCTGCTGTGTGTGTGTGTGTGTGTGTGTGTTCTGAAAGGGTGTTGGGCTTCCCACAACTCAAAGTTCAATGACTTGCAAGCTGCATTAAAAATATATATATCATGAAAGGTCAGGCACGGTTACAGTTGGTGTATGAATTCAACTAATTGTTTTAAATTCTCCAGAAATTTCACAGTTGACGTTTTGAATTCAGTTCCCCCCCACCCATTCGAAAAAAACCAAACAAACAGATCTGGCAAATGTTCGAAGCAGTAGCTGGGTAATCCTGGGAAATGACACGGCTACTTTAAAGAACTACAGAAAAAAAATGGCTATGTTCAGACTCCTGTACCCATTATTTTCATTATTCAGTTATGGCATCCGTGTGGACCCAGGGCACTTGAAAGATAAAACTGACAAGGCAGAAAGAGGAGCTTAACCTCATGCTTCTCTGATTCTTCCCACCATATCCCTCCCAACAGCATTTTGTAATGGATTCCTCATTAGAAATAAGACGCATCCACAGAATCCAGCAGTTTTGTCAAAATAAGCGCACTAGTGTTTTTCAATATCCACAACTTTAAGAGGTGGGGACTTCAACTCCCAGAATTCCTCTGGCAGCACAGCTGGAATTCTGGGAGCTGAAGTCCACATGTCCTAAAGATGCTGAGGTTGACAAAGTCTGGGATAGATGAATGGCATGACACTGCAACACCAGCTCTACCTAGCTGGATGTGCCCTCACGAAGAGATTACAAAAAGGGCAGGCATCTGCCTTGTGGTGTCCCAATGTCATTTTTATTGTGCCTACACGTTGGTGAATACATGCAGGAAAGTAAAGACATAAGCTTTAATTGTGAATACAAATGGATGAAAGGATGTCACAACATATGAATTAGTACATTCCTGATTGTTGTAGGTATGTATGATGGTGATGATTGTTATAGCTGCAAATTATGCTCCAGTGAATAGTGATAGTGGAAGAATAAGAGATGAGTTCGGAGAAAAAACGTGCAATATTCTGCACGTATGCAATCCATCGGGGTAAAATCTGCAAAGGAACATGAACCAATGGGTGGGAACAAGTTGAAGATGTAGAGAGAGAGAAAAACATTGGGCCATTCATAGACTTAAGAATGAATAAGAATGTTGCCTGATATGTATCGGCTTAAAGATTTGTTTATTTCAAATCTGTAATTTAAGTCTATTTACATGTATATGTGGCAAACTGAATATATAAATCTAAAAGCTTGACTGATTTGGTTATATATGATGATAAATTGAAAGATCCTAAATGTGGATGTTGGTAGTGTCAAAAGTGGATCTTGAGAACCGATGGACATGGTAGGAAAGGAAAAAAGTCAAAGTAAAATAACTGCTGGCAAAGAAGAAAGAACAAACCCCCCAGCAGAGTGAACAGAAAGTGGGTGTAAGGAAAGAGGAAATAGAAGCCACTTGGAACTGCTTCCAAAGAATTACATTCCAGCGTGCCAGAGAAATGTTTGGATTTACACTAATGGGAAGTATGAAAAATGATGCTTGGTTGGAGGATGAAGAAAAGGAGGCTGTTGAGGGAGAAAATACATATTTGTAGACCAGCTTAGAAGGATGCTGTTTCATTATATAAAGAGAAAGGCAGAAAAAAAAAACCAAAATAAATGCAAAACCTACAGGGGGATTAGTTGATTAATTGTTCGTGGGTAAATGTTTGACAGAACTCTGATCAAAAGGGTAAGAGAAGTGAAGAGTGAGCAAAATCTTGGAGACTCCGTTCAGCTTTGTGATAGGTAGCCTGTGTACAATTTAAGATTTATGCTCTCCTAAAGGTCATTGAGAAATGTTTCAGTATGAGAAAGAAAGTATGTTGAGTTAGAGAAGGGGTATGATAAAGTGAACAGGTTTGAATTGCAGAATGTTTTATGTAAAGAGTTGAACGGTGGTTACTGAATATAAAAGCAGAATATGATTGAACTAAAGCATGTGGGGAAGAGAAGAGAAGAGAAGAGAAGAGAAGAGAAGAGAAGAGAAGAGAAGAGAAGAGAAGAGAAGAGAAGAGAAGAGAAGAGTGAAAAGTGAGAGGAAGGAAAGGAAATTAGGGAAGAGAAGAGAAGAGAAGAGAAGAGAAAAATGAGAAGGGAAGGGAGTTAGGGAAGGGAAGGGATGAGTGATGGCATGATGGTTCAGTGCTTAAGACACTGGGCTTGTCAGCTGGAAGATCCATGACCTTGGTTCAAGATCCTATCATCATGTGACGGGGTGAGCACCTGTCTTCACCTAGCAGTTCGAAGGCATGCAAATGCAAGTAGATAAATAGGTACCACTTCAGTGGGAAGGGAGCAGTACTCTGTGATGTCATGCTGGCCACATGACCATGGAAATGTCTTCGGACAGCACTGGCTTACAGCCGTAAAACATAGATGAGTTCTGCTTCCTAGAGTTGGCTTGATTAGCAGAGTAAAATCTGAAGGACTCCTTTCCTTTCCCATATTTAATAGAATTTAATTAACATTAAATAATTAATCATTAACATTAAATAATTAATCCTTAATTAAACATAAAACAATTAAAACATTCAATAATTATCACATTATAACTTAATATAGGTTGTATCCTGGATCTCACTTATAGAACTTAGGTTGTTTTATAAATGCATTTTTAACTCCATCTTAAATTTTATTTAGTTTAGTATCTGCACAACTTGTTTATTGTTTTTAGCCTCCAGTTCCTTAATCCCTTAATAAATGTCGATCTCACCCCATTCCTAAGAGGTCCTTAAAGGGCGTGCATAAGCTCACCAGCATGCCTACCGTCCCTGTCCTAATATTCCCTTTCATTCGTATCCATTTCTTTTATTCGTAATCATGTTTATACTTATATCTGTTATCTAATACATGTTTGACGAAATAAATAAAAATCATAATAAAATAGTCATCTTCTCTGCACTCTTCATTAAGCTTCGAGCTCAACAGGTAGAGGTTGCAACTTCACAAATGCTCACAAATGTCACATACATGCCTCTTTTCCTCAAGGCAGAGGTGGGTTCCTACTGGTTCGGACCGGTTCTACTGAGTAGGTAGTAGGCCGCTGGTGACATAGCGGAGCCGGTTCTGCTGTTCCGTGGGCGCCACCATCTTTTTTCTTGGATTTTTTTAAAATCTGATTTTCCGAGTTTCCGGCACTGCACATGCATCACCATCTTGTTTTTGGCCTTTTTTTGGGAGGGGAAAATATTTTTTCAATTTATTTTCTTCTTCTGCGCATGCGCAGAAGCCGGGTTTCCGGCACTGTGCATGCATTGCCATCTTGTTTTCGGCCATTTTGGGAGGAGGGATTTTTGGGGGTTTTTTTCTACTGCGCATGCACGCACGCATGGCACGCCCAAGCGGCGCGGGAGGCAGCGAACTGCCGGTGAGGTAAGTTACAACCCACCCCTGCCTCAAGGGTCTCGGACACCGCAGCCATTCTTCACACACGTACATTTACAAACAATAAAAGAAGGCGATGCAAAGCAGGAGAAATGAGACCGAATGAACGAGGCTACCCTAAGCCCTGCATGCCAACTTTCAATGATTATAAATGAGAGAACTGCCCGCTGCCCAGAAAGCTGTTTCAAAAAGACACAACACTAAAAGGGTTTGCATTGTGATCGTTGCACATGTCGCATTCATCACCGGCAGCTGCATAAAACTTTTTAATTTTTTTTTTAACGTAGGAGAGTGGCTAAAACAGAAATTAACTCCCCTTTCTTTATATTTTAACTGTTTGGAGAAGTTCAGGAAAGACAGAAATCAGACACGCTGGGTGCAGCAAAGCGGGTATGCATTCTCCATTCATTCCCCCCCCCTTTTTTTTCCTTTTAGAGCAGGGGTCCCCAACCTTTTCGAGCACTGGGAACTGGTGTTTTTTTTTTAATTCCATGAACTGGGGGAAGGGAGGAGGCATGATTCAATGTGCTACCTAGATCCTGTGCATGTGCAGACAAAGCTTTGCAAATGACCAGCTGTCCGCAAGGCGTATAAATCCTTCCGTTCTCCACCATTCAATCAGGGTTGAAGAAGTTTCTTGGATGAGAAGCGAAATGTCTTCAACGAAAAAAACCAGAAAGCCCAGTTGCCCCTTGAAAAAAAGCACCTTTGGGACAACCATGGACTGGATGACTGAGACTCTTCATAGACATTGAGCCATGAAGTGCTAAACTAGGTGATGCTGGATGATATTTTGTGTTTGTGTGTTGAATCATAGTTGTGGGGTGAGGGTAATGAGGATTATATCCTTGTTACATGGAGAGGGAAGGAATTGTTTCCATACATGCCACTCCTGTCTCCTTCTCTTGGACCAGTAACTCCAATCCTTGCTTGCAGATCCCGTTCAAAACTTCCAAAGTTACTAAAGAAACAACCTCCGTCAATGTTGTTGTTCAGTTGCTGAGTTATGTCTGACTCCCTGTAATCCCATGAGCCACAGCATGCCAGGCCCCCTACCCATCTTCCACTGTCTCCCACAGTTTGCCCAAATCCACACCGTATGGACAGTACTTGACTTCTTCTCAAAGAAAGCACACTTTGTAGCTTGTCGTGCTGTGTTACATCGTTACGTTGATGATACTACCTAACCTTCTTATCCTCTGCCGTCCCCATCTCCTTTCCCAACATCAAGATCTTCTCCAGTTGAGTCCTTTCTTCTCATTAGGTGGCCAAAGTATTTGAGCTTCATCTTCAGTATTTGTCTTTCCAAAGGACAGTTATGGTTGATTTATTTTAGGATTGATTGATTTGATCTCCTTACAGTCAAAGTGATCCTCAAGAGTTCCTTCTCCAACACCACAATTTGTAAGTAACCTCAGTCAATAGCACCACTGGTTTACAATGACAGGAGTAGCCATTCAATAACATCTAAGAATCTCCACCATTAGGAAGAGGAGACAACAATGAAAATAACAGTGACTGATAAATTAAACCAGGGAGAAAATATACTAAGAGAGCTAGGAGATATGTTTGAAAGGGAGATAGTGGCCTGGTAGAAATTTTGGAAACTAGGCAGTGGAAGAGGGTAGAGGTGGGAGAAATACCTTGATTGAACAGCCAAGAAGCAAAGAGAGATAAAGATCCAAGAGAGGAATTTGGGAGGCAAGCCAAAAAAAGCATAGCAATTAAAGCATTGAAGCGGGCAAGAGACGATGGATAGATGATTCTTTTTGTTGTTGTTCTGATTTGCTTCTCCATTTCTCTCTCCTTTTCTTTCTTTTTTAAGTAGGTGACATGACTAGAAGTTAGGTAGGATAGAAAGAAAAAGTCTTTTAATAAAGGGTGACATTATTAAAAGTTAGAATAAGTGATAGAAATAAGAGAAGGGGAAATATTAGTGTATACACTTTAATATACTAAAATAAAAGCAATAACAAGAGAAAATATGGAATAATTGAACAATAACAGCTAACAACTTAATATAAATGTGTATTATTATTAGAAATATATAAGTGGATTGAATGTAATAACTATGATTAATTCTACTAGTTTTATTTGTATTAGAATGTATGACACCCAGGTGTCCCACTGTTCACGCATTGATGTGATATGTTTGTAAAAAAATAAAAAAAACTTATTAAAAAAAAGGATGAAGCTGTGTTTGATCAAAATAGGAAATCTTTTGTAAACTGGGTCTCCAGAATAGGTTGTGCTATGAATCCTATCACCCCGACATCTGCACAATCAGATTATTGAAGTTATGAGTAAGGTAGTCCAATTCACATGGATGGTGTCAGCATTGTTAAGTTAAGCATTGAATGCCTAAAAAATGAGGCATTTAGTTATTCAGAAAAGCTTTTTCAAGGACAACCTCCAGAGTACACAATATGGAGGAACTAATGAGCTGTGAGACATCATCTCTGGTGCTTGCTAAATTCCCTGCTTTGTCTGATTCTGAAGAATCCACGAGACAGAAAAAAGCGTGCTTCTTACAAATACTTTCCTCCCGGTGGTAGCTCAATCAGATCCCGAAGGCCCCAAACATTATGACTGAGTCACCTATATGACATTTTACACTAGTGAAACAGCTCATTCATTCCAGAAACCGCCAATTATCATGAGAAGGATGAGACTGAAGCTGATTTGATATGTATTTGAATAAGACAATTGGGAAAAGGTTTGCTTCAGAATGTTCTGCTGAATTTAGCTCTGCTTTCACTGGGTTCCACTGTCAAGGCGTAAAGATGGCTTCATCTAGGCTGCGCATAATTAGAAAGATCTGATCAACATACTTGAATTAAGATTTTCAATGAACGACTTCTCACAAATGTGCATTATCAGCTTATTTATTTATTTATTTATTTATTTATTTTGTTTATTCAGCAGCTGTTTGCAACTTTGGAACTTTGGGTGAACTTACAAAGATACAATCAAAATCTCCATAAAACAAGATTAATAGAGATAGATCATAGATAGATCATAGATAAATAGATAATAGAAGATGATAGATAGATAGATAGATAGATAGATAGATAGATAGATAGATAGATAGATAGATAGATAGATAGATAGATAGATATATGATATATGATATATGATATGATATATGATATATGATATATGATATATGATAGATGGATGGATGGATGGATGGATGGATGGATGGATGGATAGATGGATGGACAGACAGACAGACAGCATAAACCAAAAAAGAGGCTTTACAAGGACCTTGAAAATAAATATATATTGCACTTTTCCCTAACTGTAGTAAGAAGGGTTTGTCTCTGCTCCCTTGCATCACTGCTTAATTGGTATAAAATTTTACTTATTTATTCAACTTCTATAGCCACCCTACTCAACCCAGTGATAATTCAAGTTCCAAAATAGGTTTAATATCTTTTTTGGTTGTTTGTTGAATCCCTCAATTAAAAAAACAACAAGCAGGAAACCCCAAAATTCTGGTTCTACCCATGTAGGTAATAGTCCTGGCCATTTTATATCCTGGACCTGTCCCTTGCAGCTACTATGTACAGTAGGTCCCATGATCCCTGCTTTGAGTAACGAAATGTATCCTGAAGAAAATTAGCCTTCTCCATCTGCCTATTTGACTCCGGAGAGCAGACTATGAGGTATCTATGGATATCTATGGATGACATTGTTCAAGAGCAATAGGAAGCAGGTGTCCCAATCTTATCCTGAATACAAAGTCGTTCTAATCCAATAACACAGTTTCTCAAGCAGACGGAATTGATTATCCGCATTGCCTTGAAAACACATCGGCACTAATATCTTTTGAATTATTCTTTTTTCATGCCCCGTATTGTTATTCGCTGGTAGAACCCCCACACAGCCCTTCTCTAAAATTAATGAATCTAAGGCTTTGAGCAGTGCATATTCCACTTCAGCTATATGTCATGGAGAGATTATGCAAAATTCAGATTTAAGGCTTGCAATGGTTGGTTTCCAGAGTGATCGAAGTTTAAGAGACTGTGACGTAAAAGAAGGCATCTGCAGTCTGCTATGTTTTCACTGAAGAGACTGTAGGGAGTTAGCACCCACCTCTCTCCTAAGAAAATGAGGTATTTTAGGAACTATTAGAAGGGCAGAAAATTTCCCCTAAAAGGGAGGCAGAAACTCAGCCCCTCCCCACCTTTGTCAATGGGCCATTAAGGCCTGGCCCAGTCTATTCTACATAACAAAGATCTACCTCTCTCAAGCAGACCCATAAAAGGAATTGCCCAAAGCCCTTTTATTACATCGTCACCCAGCAAGGTTCAACCAAGCCTGGGACTCAGGACAGCCTACAGAGTTGCCCCTGCATAGCCCCATGGGAGTCTGACAACCAATCAGAATACAAGCTCAAATTCAAAAGCTCAACAGAGGGCATAAAACCCAGTGACTCTCAGCATGTCTTCCTGTTGTTTCCTCCAGGACCTGGCTCAAACCACATGGTCCTGTCCACCATTAAAAACCATCTTTCCAAGCAGTCGCCATCTTTCCAGTGTCTTTCTTCCCCACTTGGAACTGAACCCAGAAGGATATTTCTTCCAACAAGACCTTCCTCTTCACTGAATCGTAGTTAAGACAGAAAATAAAAATATCCCGAACCTCGTGCACAAAAGGCTAAATTGGTTCTAAATGGGAAGTTGCTGGAATTCTTACAACCCCATCTAACTTAACAAACTCAAGGTAAACTGCTCCAAACCTGATTGCAGAAAATACAACTTCAGCAACAGAGTGGTCAATGCCTGGAATGCACTACCTGACTCTGTGGTTTCTTCCCCAAACCCCCCACAACTTTAACCTTAGACTGTCCACTGTAGACCTAACCCAGTGGTGGGATTCAGCCAGTTTGCACCACTTCGGGAAAACCGGTTGTTAACTTTCTGAGCAGTTTGGCGAAATGGTTGTTGGAAGAAATCTTTAGGGCAGAGAACTGGTTGTTAAAGTATTTGAATCCCACCACTGGCCGTTGACCTCACCCCATTCCTCAGAGGTCTGTAAGGGGTGTGCATAAGCACACCAACATGCCTACCTCCCTGTCCTAATGTTCCCATGTATTCGTAACTATATCATGTAGTTCATGTATTCATAACCATGTTTATACATTAATCTATTCACAAGCATGTCTACACTTTCTCTGTAATCTTATATATACTTGACAAATAAATAAATAAAGATAAATAAATAATGGTTTTCATAATGGGAGGGTGTCAAAATCTTCAAGAAGATGGTTGGGACATTGTGATGGATATGTTTCATTGGATATGTTTGAACATCTGTCTCTAGAGTTTACTCTGGTTACCTGAATTCAGCCTGGGATTGGACCTCAATCTCTTTCTAAATCAGGGATTTCCAAACTTGGTGACTTTAAGACTTGTGGACTTCAACTCCCAGAATTCCTCAACCAGCTGGCTGAGGAATTCTGGGAGTTGAAGTTCACAAGTCTTAAAGTTGCCCAGTTTGGAAAGCCCTGCTCTAAATTAGGCTTAGAATCTCAGTGTTGACTTTGCAGTGAGTGGAAAAGAGGAGGAAGGAAGCCATCAGATTAAATGTCACTCATATTTTTAACTGTCCTCCATGTGCTTATATACACTAAGTTTCTCATCCTTTTAAAATTCTGAATGAATCCGTTGTTTCTCTGCAGTCTGTCCTCTGAGTATCTCATTATCGGCAGAGGAGATCATGGTTTCTCCTGGGAAAACTTGGTTTCTTTAGAATGCATTCCCCTCTCCCTCCTGCCAACATACACCTTTTTAAAATCTTTAAGCCATTTCCAAAGGACAGTTGGCCATTGTCCCCCTAACAAGCTGAATTATTAAAGGTTCCGCTCGTCTATGTTGAATGAATCAGCCAGACAGGCTGGACAAGAGAGATAATACAACAAAAGCTAATGACAGCTAAGCAATGCCTTGGAAGCCAAAAGAAAGAAAGAAAGAAAGAAGAAAGAAAGAAAGAAAGAAGAAAGAAAGAAAGAAAGAAAGAAAGAAAGAAAGAAAAAGAGAAAGAAAAAGAGATGGGAAGAGGGAGGAAGGGAGGGATAGAAGGAGGGAGAAGACTGCTCCTCATGAACTTCAGTGTGAAGTTACTTCAGTGAGACTTGAAGTATATGAAAGTTTTAAAAAAGAGATACAATCAAGATCAAGGGAGGTATAATATCACTCTATAAAGCCTTAGTAAGACCACACCTAGTGTACTGCATTCAGTTTTGGTCACCACACTATAAAAAGATGTTGAGACTCTAGAAAAAGTGCAACCAAGATGATTTGGGGACTGGAGGCTAAAACATACGATGAACGGTTGCAGGAACTGGACACGGCTAGTCTAGTGAAGAGAAGGACCAGGGGAGACAGGATAGCACTCTTCCAATATTTGAGGGGCTGCCACAGAGAGGACGGGGGGGCAACCTATTTTCTAAAGCACCAGAAGGAATAATGGATGGAAACTGAACAAGGAGAGATTCAACCTGGAAATAAGGAGGAACTTTCTGACAGTGAGAAGAATCAACCGATGGAACAGAAGTTGCCTTCGGAAGTTGTGGGAGCTTCATCCCTGGAGGCTTCAAGAAGAGACTGGACTGCCATCTGTCAGAAATGGTGTAAGGTCTCCTGCTTGGGCGGTGAGTTCGACTAGATGACCAACAAGGTCCCTTCCAACTCATCTAATCTAATGTTTAAAAGAAAGAAAGGAGAGCATCCCAGGAAAAGACACCAGGATGCCAGCTTTTGATTACTCAATAATGGCATTTCAAGTTATCCCTTGTAGTTCCTGAGATCCTGCAAAATCATTCCCAGCGCTGGGCACAGGGCAAAAACTAAAATAAAAAAATAAAAAAACGAAATAAAAGAGAGCAGCTTGGAGTCCAAATGGCCCGATGGCACCGGGGGTGCGTATCTCCTGCATTTATGCAAGTCACCCAGCGCGTGCGTGCCTCATAAAACATATTTTTGTTTTGTTTTTACGGTTCCCTTAATTTGCTTGCGAAATGCATCCCCCCCTCTGCTTCCAATTAAGCCGCAGTCCTGCTTTTAATTACAATCAAATGTCCCATAAATTTTCACTCATCCTCAAAGCCATCAATGAGGATGCACATATGTGTGTGCGTGTGCGCGCGCACACACACACAACAACGCACACAAACGCTCGCACACAGAGCGCGTCAGATTCGGTTGTCTTGGTTTCCAAAGGACTGAGTTTGAGCTTTGCGTTGCTGTTACAAAGAAAGGAAACAGGACATTTTTTTTCCACCCGCTCGCTTTGTTTACGAGAACATAATTGAAGGCTATTGATTTACATAAACCTACATGTTCTTATGGCTTCGGTCATTAGAATCTACTTGGGAAAACCTCAAGGCAGTGCTGTCATCTTATTCCCTTCCTTTGGGTTTCCTTTGAACCACTTCATTGTGACCAGAGGAGGTGAGAAAGGAGAACAGCAGAGTCAGCAGGGACCTTTGAGGTCTTCTAGTCCAGCCCCCTGCTCAAGCAGGCGACCCTATACCATACTGGAGAAATGACTGTCCAATCTCTTGTTAAAAACCTCCGGTGATGGAGCGCCCACAACTCCAGGAGGCAAGTTGTTCCATTTCATTAACAGAATAACAGAGTTGGAAGGGACCTTGGAGGTCTTCTAGTCCAACCCCCTGCTCAAGAAGGAGGTTGAGCAGGAGACCCTATTCAATTCTGGACTAATGACTGTCCAGTCTCTTCTTAAAAGACCCCAGTCATGAAGCATCATGTGTAATTCTGAAGGCAAGCTATCCCACAGATTAATTGTTCTCACTGTCCGGTAATTTCTCCTCAGTTGCTTCTCTCCTTGATTAGTTTCCATCCATTGCTTCTTGTCCTGCCTTCGGGTGCTTTGGAGGATAGGTTCACCCCACCTCTTCTTTGTGGCAGCCCCTGAGATATTGGAACCTTCTCCATCTAAACTGCTTAAGAGTTTGTTTGCTAACCCATAAATTGTTTGTGACTAATGCATATTCCATATATGGCTCCCTCCCCCCAAAATCCCCATTGGTCTGTAGCAAAGGAGACGTCTCTCCAACCCATTCTGTATTTTCTCCAACTTTTTGAATTACAGTTATGAGTTCTCCAGCAGAACCCAAATAACAGCCAAGTCAGGACTTGTGAAGCTAGGATTTAAAAATAAAATAAAAAGGAACGGACCCATGAACAAGAGAGAGAGAGGAAGGAAGGAAGGAAGGAAGGAAGGAGGGAGGGAGGGAGAAGAGGAAGGAAAAAACATAGGGAGGGAGAAGAGAGGGAGCAAAGGAAGGAAGGAAAAAGAGGAAAGGGAAGAGGGAGGGATATAGGAAGGGAGAGAGAGAGTGAGAAAGAGAGAAAGAAAGAAAGAAAGAAAGAAAGAAAGAAAGAAAGAAAAGAGAGAGAGATGACTGATGTGTTTGAAGAACAGAGTGAGTGAATTGCCAGGGTATCCATCATGTCTCTCTTGATGCTTGCATTTCCCTTCTGGCGTTGCATGCAAGCATTAGAAGTCTGAAACAGGAAGTTGTAACTTTCAGCATCTTCAGCTATCAGCATAATATCTGTGGTCTGATCAGTCCCCTGACATGGTTTGCGGCCGCTTTCTGGTTCGGCGAGAGCGCCTTTTTTTTTTCCCCCTGCTGATTTAGCATCCGTTCCCACCTGCATAATCAATTAAGACATGTGCCGTTGAGTACAAAGTTTCTGGTCGCTTGGCAGATTCCCAGCCACGCCCCTGCAGAATGACTCCGCCGCAGATAGACCGGTTATCGGCGGGTCCTTGCAAAGTAGAGGAAACACGAGAAAACGGAACGTGTTTTGAACGCCTAGTCCTTAATCTGCGGGTGAAAATGCTTACCGCGTTTCTGCGCCAGGGTCTTTGTTCGGTTAGCAGATCTGGCTCACGGATCTCTTGATTTGAGCGGCCGATAAGATCCCTTCAAACTGACTGTGAGCACTTTCAAAACCTGGGGTCTTCTTGGGATGCCTTGGGACTCCAAATCCCAGAAACCTCTAGCACCGCGGCGATGGTGGAAGACGCAGCTTCCCAATGCCTCGGGAAGGAGGACGTGGTGGGAACCAGTATGCCATCTCGGCTGGACAACAGCCTCTCTGATCTTCTCCACCAGAACAGAAACGGTTCCTTGTGGAATTTAAAGTGTGAGAATCGTGGGGCAGTTGAGTAGTTTTCTTCTCCCTTATCTGGAGACCCAATTGAAGCCCGTGGAACCTACTTCCAAGTAGACGCACTTAACGTTGCCTTGCGCGACGAATTCAAGGAGAAACTTTCCTCCCAAGTGTCTTCGTGGAGAAAAGGACGGGGTTTTGGGAAACCGCTTGTTATCTCAGCTTCTTTGCCTCAGTTGGTTTCCCATCTTAACATGAATTCTCATTCCTTTTTCCAACAAACGCACCATCCCTGTATCTATTCACTTGTGGACAAAGGTCTCTTTGAAATCTGCAGCTTTCAAATCCGCTTATGATTTTTGGGCTTCCGACGGCGTGCCAGGCGCTGCGCCCTCGATGTGTTTTGCGGCTCCGAGCCATTTCCTTCGATGGCGCGATCACGATCGCACCTGGAATAGACCCCATGTGTTAATTGAGCCAAGCAGCACTTTTGATGATGGTTGCTTTTTATTTATTTATTTAACAACAGCTCGGAGGTAACGACGTACAGATTATATAGTGTCAGTTTCCCAATTAAAGTTTTACAGGAAAACGTTATCTCTGTTTGTGCTCCCGGGCGTTTTTTTTTGTTTTTTTTATTGGGTTTCCTCCAGCCATGTTGCAGATGATCCGTAGGTGGCTGCGAAGCATCCATTTGAAGCTCTGAAATATTTATGGATCTTCCCCCTTAATATATTGAAATACGATTCCCGGAGATATCTTTCCCCGTGCATAGATTTTGTAATGAAATGCCTGGAAGCTGGCACTTAGCCTGCGACTGATGCTTGCTTTATTTGTTTTAAATAATAAAATTATTTATTATAGATGGGGAAACTCATCAGGCTTAAGATACAGACGGATCTTGACAGATTTGAACGTTGGGCGCTATCTTAACAAAATGAAATTCAAGGGTGAAAAAAGTAAGGTTCTACATTTAGGCAAGAAAAACAAAATGCACAGGTACAGTATAGGTGGTGCCTGTACTCACCGTAGTAATGGTGAGAGGGATCTTGGGAGTCCTAGTGGACAACCATTGAAATAGGAGCCAGCCGTGTTCAGCAGCTGCCAAAAAAGCCAACACAGTTCTAGGCTGCATCAACAGAAGGATAGAATCAAGATCACAGGAAGTGTTAATACCACTTTATAAAGCTTTGGTAAGATCATACTTGAAAAACTGCATCCATTTTCAGTCACCATATTATAAAAAAGACATTGAGACTCTGGAAAGAGTGCAGAGAAGAGCAACAAAGGAGATTAGGGGACTAAAACTGGTTGGTGGAATTGGGTAGGTCTAGGAAAGAAAGACTAGGGGAGACATGATAGCAGTGTTCCAGTATTTGAGGGGCTGCCACAAAGAAGAGGGAGTCAAGCTATTCTCCAAAGCACCCAAAGGCAGGACAAGAAGCAACGGGTGGAA
>JANHFT010005131.1:0-12862 GCA_032467955.1 Pseudoxenodon macrops | reverse complement strand
GGGGGAAAGAATCACTTGAAGGATTGCCCATTTGGAATAGGATTCAGATCTAAAGTGTATTTCTTATGGATTTTTCCCACCTCCCACCCCAAATCAAGCATGCAGATTAGTATGCAAATTAGCTCCCTCTAATAGTGATTCACGCTTTTGAAATGGAGCCAGGAATTCAATTTGCTCTTCGGCATCTTTTTAACACTTTTTGCAGAAATTCTAGGCGTAGTTAGGAATCACATCGAACCTGAATGAGTACAAGTGCTGGCAGATCATTAATTATGTTAAGCCATAATGTTAAGTCATTATGCAGGTTGTTGGTTGGCCTAGAGTGATGTGAGAATACATCCATCATAGTTTAGCTTCCTAAACTTCCATGGCAGAGCAGTGTGGCATGATTTGGAAAAAAAATAACCTCACACCCCGGATTAGAGTTAAGTGTGAATGTGGCTTTGTGGTTTAGTAGGGCAAGACACAGAGTCTCTAACATTAAGATCTCCCTCTTATAATTGTTTAACATTTGTATGCAAGGACAGGTTTCTTATAGACTATTCCATTGTTTTCAAATCTGGGGTCTCCAGATATGTTGGAAAGATAATGTAGTATATCCTGAAAGGACACCCAGCTTGGAATAGACTAACCTGGTCTCTTTCCAAGGAAGCCTTATCTGTTTTTTCAACACATTTGGAAAGTGCACTATCTGAAACACCATAGCTTCTGATAGCCCTCAGTGCATTGGGTGATCCCCAGAAACTTCTATTTATTATAACCAAATTATAACTTTGAATGTAACAAAAGGAGGAAATGAATGGATTCATTTTATTTATTATTATATGTTTTTATCCCGTTATTACTTTATACATACCGGTAACTTAAAGCAACGAACATACTAATACTCCTTCCTTCTCCTATTTTCCCCACAACAACCACCTTGTGAGGTGAATTGAGCTGAGAGGGAGTGATTGATTAAGTCACCCAGCCAACTTTCATGCCTAAAGTGGGACTAGAACCCACAGCCTCTTGGTTTTCAGTCTTGTGCCCTAAGCACTAGACCAAATTGGCTCCTATATTGTGTTGATTGTACTTAATTTAAATTCCACTAAAGGTATGTTAAATGCAATCTTTTTTCTTTTTTTTTTGGTCAGGTGTGGTCTTCCCTGTCAGAAAAAGCTGTGCCATTTCTCAGTGGATTCCTTCTTGGTTTGGAAACATTCATGTCATCTTCCAGAATAAAAACCATTGACCATTTGATTCAGTTGAGATCGTATTCCATTTTATAGGAGGAAGTGGGCAGCTGGAGCAGTGACCTAGAATCAGTCAAAAACCATCAGTGCTAATGTTGCTCCATGGGTTCATCCACTCTCTAATTGTTCAGGTTATTCAGCCCACCTCTAATTCTATCCTGAAGTTACTATAAGCGGTGCTCTGGAAATGTCAGCTCTCTGTGCTGCTGCAGCTCCCAAAACAGCAAACAAATTGAGAGTTTTTCCCTCATGAGGGGAAAAAAAAAAGAAGAAGCAAAATGTCTCTGAGTTGAAGGCACTTTACTGAGGAAAGTAATTGGAGGAAAGCGTCTCTCAGAAGGAATGCAATCAAATTTGAACACACGCACCCCATGCCGCTAGCAGCAAAATAATTCCAATAAAAGAAAAACAACAACTAATAATTATTATTATAAATCATTTTCTACCCACACATAACAATGGAAGGATGGGGCCTGCTTTCAGGAAGTGAGAAAAGGTTATAGACATTTGGATTGCCCTATTTTTCTTTCGACAAAATGGGCTTCATATTCCGTGCTATTTTCGGAAAGCTTCTTTATTGCTGCTTGCTGCAATAGCTCTCTGCAGGCTGGTGCCCCCTGGACAGGCGTTGCTGGGAATGAGGCTACGTAGGCTCACTCCACCGGTGATTGTGGAATGCTTTACCAAGCATAAGGAGGTTCGGGAAAAATAATAAAACCAGAAAAATATCTTCCTGGACACCTTATCTAAGGCAACATTTCCCCTCAGGATCAAATTTCTCTCTACCTCATCTTCCGAACATTTTTCATTCCATTCCACATGAAATGCCAGAGCATTTGGGGACAGTTCTGATTTACTAATTGTTTCTAATCTTTAATCTGCTACTGAAATGACCATACTTAAGGCAGCTTGCAAAACAGAGGACTGACAGGAATTCACGAGGGACAGATTTCAACGCATAATTTAACTAGTAACACTGGACAAAGAAACTCTGGGTTCAAATCCAAACACAGATTTCTGGGGGGAAATCCAGTATCCCTAGCCCCAAAATAACTTGTTTACTGGCAAACCCGACACAAAATGCTGGTCACCATGGGTCACTGCCAGGCCCTGACAATCTCACATTAATCTTGGCCTTAGGCTCTCCGCAGTGACTTACTGGATCTGCTCCTGTTTCTGTTTTAAATGCAGTGGCCATTGATAGAGGAAGCTGAAAGCTCTTCCATATATCTAAGTTAAAATGCTGTCCACCAATCCTTGATTGAAAATTACAACAGCTCCCCCCCAAAAAAATGTGCTGCCCCATATGACTACTATCCCTGCCACTGGGATGGTGCCATTCTCCTCCCCTCCTAAAGTTAGGCTTCGCCATGTCAAAATTCATGTCTGTTTTGCATGTTTTGTTTGGGTGTCTTCAAAGAGAGCCCAACTCTAAGCTGATATCGACTGAGAGTCAAGCATTTTTGGGATCCAGATGTCATGTACGGTGGCCATACATCCTTTGTTATAAAGGACAGGCCTTTTTTTCAGAAAGCTGTCCTTTTATTTATTTTTCATAAACTCATTTCTGTCTTTTATTTTGGTCATTTATTTTTTATCGTACAAATAGGGCCATTTATGGCACAGTCTTTCAAGTTCATGTGAAAAATATGGACACTAAGTTGGGTTTTTTTTAAATAAATTTACATATTTCTTTGATACATTGATTCACTGCCCATCTCACTGTCATGCAATTCTGGGTGGCTTCCAATCTGATAAGACTATAGCACAAAAGATTAAAACAGTAAAACAACAAATACATTTAAATTAACAAGAAATAGCTAAGATTGCAGAGGGTATGCAAAATAAAGTGGAAGTGAAATCTTCTAATTTTATCCAGTAGCCACCTCCAGGTTACATACATTGTTTTATTGTAGATATTTTTATTAGAATATGCATTTTGTACAGTTTTTCTTGATTTGGCTCCTGAATTTTCCTTTGTAAAACCAATGTATAAAAAACAGAATCAATTAGCACTTAGACTTACCGGTATATACCACTTCACAATGCTTTATAGCCGTCTCTAAGTGGTTTACAGAGTCAGCAATGTTGCCCTCAACAATCTGATCCTCATTTTACCCACCTCGGCAGGATGGAAGGCTGAGTGAACCTTGAGCCAGTCAGGATCAAACTCCTGGCAGATGCCAATTATCCTGCAATACTGCATTCTAGCCACTGCACCACCACAGCTCTTTTTATGAGATGTTTTATCCTTAATGACACTCATTCAGATTTGTCCTTTTTCAGGTTTGTCCTTTTTTTTTTCCCCAAAAAAATATATGATCGTTGTAATTTAGTGCCATTTTTAGTGCCATTTCAAAAGAGCCCTTAATCCATGTTGTGAAGGAGCTAAATCCATGCTCTAGCTCTGTTCCAGAATTATGTTCAAATTTAAATTACGTTCAAAATCAATAGCTGACAGACACATGGAGTGTTGCACCATGAAGTAGCAGAAATAGGTCTCTCTCTCTCTCTCTCTCTCTCTGTCTCTGTCTCTCTCTCTCTGTCTCTCTCTCTCTCTCTCTCCCTCCCTCTTCCCTGCTTCACTGTCTGGCTCACCCTCCCTCCCACCCAATCCTTGCCATCTTGCCATTCCTAGTAAGTTACGGCCTGGCTCATCCAGGGAACAGTCTGATGTGCAAGAGGGCGAGCCAAGAACTGCTCTGGGGGACAATATCCAAAGACTGGAGAGGAGCTGATGGACTTTTAGAAGCCTAAAGTTGTTTATAGGGGATGAGCAGGTCCTCTCTACGACTCGGTCAACAAAAGTTGGTGAAGTGTCCTAGATTACATACACAGAAAACAATTGTACCAGGATAAATGGGAAAGCAGTGTAGTAAACTGGAAGAGTGAAGGCTGACTAAAGGCTTCTCTGATGTGGCCAGAAGACCAAGAAAAACCATATGATGGAGATGCTAAATACTAAAAAGAGGATCTTGGGACCTGTTTGCTGTGATTAGATGCAGGTGAGGGAAGAGACTGAGAGAATCTTTTCATATGAAAAATGTGGATATAACAGCAGAATACTGCCTAAACGTCCACATTAGTTTAGGAGAAAGCAACCTTTTTCAGCACTGTACAAATTACATCATTTAAAAACTAAATCTTCCCAGAGTGAGTATAATAGCTTTGTTGTCTTCTTATGCCCACTTGGAAGAAGAGACAAAATCTGAACCCATTTGTATTGCCATCATTAGCTGCAAGGGCTAATGATTTTTCAGAGCAAAGGACATTTGAATTCCTGCAGACATTTGGTGGTTCCCTGTAGCACAGAGTCACACAAACAGCATGTTGAAAAAAATAGCTGGATTTTAACACATAATCACTTTTATTGCCATGCTTTCAGGATTATACAGCATGTCAATATGGATTAGTATTCTTATTCTTTGTCAAATCATGGCAGCCCGTATAGGAATCACAGATTTGGTCTTATCCTAGGCTATTTTTATGCACTTTTTTATACAAGCTGTCTGTCTGAGATCTGATATTGTGAAAAAGTTACAATTCTTAGAATAATTTAGAGTAATAAATTTCTTAGATTTATATTCGAGTTTTTCTCCAGAAGCTTAAAGCAGCGTGCATAGAATTTCCTCACTTAATTTCACCCCCACATAAGTTTGTGAAAGGGTAACCCAAAATCACCCATGAGCTTTTGTGACTGAGGATGGATCTGAACCTATGTCTAGTCATTGCACTGCTATAGTGCATTTCAGTCACCATAACGCGTAGCATATAACCATCAGGTCACAACTGCTGCACCATTTTTTCCTTCTCTGCCAAGGCTGTAGAATGGTTTGGGATCAAAGAAAAAAATGTTTATTTTGGACTGCTTGAAGGCATAAACATAGCACACTCTTGCAAATGAAAACTAATCATGGAGAGAAGCAACCTAAAAATTAAGGAGAAATGTTCTGAGTGTGAGAACAATAAACCAATGGGATACCTTGCCTTCAGAAGTTGTGGATGCTCCATCACTGGAGGCTTTCAAGACACGTGGATTTGTCTGGAACGGTATAGGGTCTCCTGCTTGAGTAGAGGGTTGGACTAGAAGACCTCCAAGGTCCCTTCCAACTCTGATATTCTGTTTTTAATCTAAGTGGAGGTTAATGTGCCTGAGAGACTCCTTCTTTACAATCAGTGCTGTGATTCAGACATTCATATAGTTTTTATAACAGTAGTTTATCACCTTGCCAATTCATCCCGGTAGCCAACATCTCTGCTATGGATTACTGTTTTCCTGTAGTAACTTTTCTCCTATTGTGACCCAGAGAGGAATTTTGAGCTATTATTACCTTTGCAAGCAGCTGTAACTGCGGTGTTTGGCTGGCAATCAAAGCAATAAGTATGATACTAACTGAACTCAACTCTAAGAACAGTGTTTATATTGTCCTCTGCTTTTACAGCCTAGTTAGTCGGCTTTAAAAAAAATCATAGTGGAAATTGCTTCTAAGAATGTATGGATATAACCTATACAAGGGGAAGAAGGCAAGTTAGTGGAAACATTTATACATTTATGACAACTAAGAATAGGGAGGACTTTCTCCAATTTTATACAAGGCTTTATTTGTTGAAAACATTGCATAAGTACTTTCAAAATATTCCTGTAAGGCAAAGATGGGTTCCTGCTGGTTCGGACTGGTTCGCTAGAACTGATAGCGGGAATTTCCCCCCGCTTGCTGAACCGGCAGCAATGGCCAGCTGGACACCCCCCTGAACTGGTCCTCCAGCCAAAAATCGGTCCTCCGGCCTCAAATCGGCCAAAAAACAACCTTCTGCGCATGTGCAAAGCCTTCTTCGCATTTGCAGAGGGTTTTCACCCAGAAGTGTCAAGGGCGCGCTCACTATGCTTGCTCACACACGCACATGCGCACTTCTGGTGCAACTCCAAACTGGTAGGGAAGGTAAGTAGAACCCACCCCTGCTGTAAAGTAATAGGGAAGCATCTCCTAGGATCCTAGGCAGGTGGGCTGATGGTTCAGGCAAATGCCCCCAATTTAAGATCGGTAGCTGTAGCTCTTCCCATTTGCCCACCTTCAGAGGCTTTTAATGTAATACATTTTAATGTAATATAATACTTTTAAATATACTGGTTGTCCTCGACTTACAACAGTTCGCTTAGTGACCGTTCAAAGTTACAACGGCACTGGAAAAAGTGACATGACCATAGACTAGGGTCTCCTACTTAAACAGGGGGTTGGACTAGAAGACCTCCAAGGCCCCTTCCAACTCTGTTACTCCTTAAATCAAGAAAATCTAGGGCTGCTTTATAGCTTGCACATTCCTTCCACGCTCTTCAAAACACCTGTGGGCCGCTTTCAAATGTTACATGGCTTATTCTCCATCACCATCGAATGAGCAACAATTCAAGAAAATCCCTGGATGGTTTTTTTTTCTGTTTTCCTGACAGGAAGAAAATCGCAAGGAAGGGAAAGAATCCTCCATAGGGTATTAATATGTCACCAGAATTTCCCCCACCAAACTTCCTGTCAGGGTGTTAGAAAGGATCCAAGAGCAACAATAGCTGGCACTGCTTAAGGACTTCTTTGTATTGCAGACCAGTTATGTTCTCTGCTTGTTCTTATAATAAAACTCACTGATTTGAGTTAAGGTGGAAAGAAGTATTTTGAGGCTACGCAGTCAAGGCCCAGGTAGGTCTTTTTTTGGAGTGCCAAATTACTGGCACTACACTAAAGGTTGATGTCTGTAATGAGATCATTGCTTTTTCTGCCATCTGGAATACAGATGGCAGATATTTGTTGCGAATGTGTGCAAGGAATGATAAAGCAGCTGCAAACCATAGAGAAAATGATGTCCTTTCCAGCCAAAATTATTTAGCACTCCCCTGGCATGTCTCTGCCTACCCCCAATGCAAATTGTCATGAGGTTCTTTCAGAAAACTATTGCAGGAGAACAATTTATGAGGGAATGAATAAGTGTGTCCCTTTTGGTTGGCACCGTCTTTTTAATTTTGCATTTTAGAAAGGTCTTCTGTAATGTATTCCGTCAAGAGACAGCATTGAGCTATTCTAAGCTGATACCCCAACAGCTAAACATGATCAGACCTGATCAGGAATCTCAATGCTGTAGGTTACACAGGGAAGGCAAGCTAAGCTCCCAGAAGAAGAGAATGGCAAACCACTTTCCTTAATTCTGCTAAACCAGGGGTTGGCATCCTTAAACACTCAAGGAGCCATTTGGACCCGTTTCCCACAGAAAAGAAAACATTGGGAGCCACAAAACCCTTTCCGTGTCTCATTATTTCCTGAGAAGCCACAAAACTAGCATATGTAGTTGAATTAAATGTTCTGTTTTTCTCCTGAAACTTTTCTTTTCTTGGATTTTTCCATGGTTGGCCTACCGGGGATCAAAAGGCTCAATAAATCACATGCCAACGGGTGTTACACATTGGCAGTTGTGATGCATATTTTGAGCTACAGGGAGCCGCAGCAGAGGAATGAGAGAACCACATGTGGCTCCAGAGCCGCAGGTTGCTGACCCCTGTGCTAAATCAACCACATGGATCGTGCCATTGAAATCACCAGGAAGCCAGGTTGGAATCTATAACTCTTATTTGTCTTCCTTCCTACCGTTGCGCTGCAATATCAAGTCACTCCTGTGACAGTAAAAATGGTGGCTGTACCTCTGCTTTGTTGTGTTATGCTTAGCTTTAATTGGTTCAGCATGCCCATGTTCTAATCTTGCTATTTGGTTACCTTGGACAACCCTTGCATGTTGTAATCAGGGGTGAAATGTAAAAAATTTCCTACCGGTTCTGTGGGCGTGGCTTGTGGGTGTGGCTTTGTGTGGTCATGTGACTGGGGGATCAAAAGGCAAAAACTCACTTTAACAATGTCCTGCTGGAGCAGGGTTGGGCTAGATGACCTCCAGGTCTCTTCCAACCCTGGATTATCCTCTGAAGCTGCCTCTAGTGCCAGGTTTGCAGTCCTTCCTTCCTCTCCTTTTTCTCTCCCTTCCCCCTCTCTTTCTTTCCACCCCACCCTGTTTTTTGTCTACCCCCCATTTGTTTGCCTAGCAGGCGCATGCACAGAAAAAAAATTACAAATTTGTTTTTTCAAAAACAAAAAAAGGGCAAAAACAGGATGGCGATGCATGTGCAGTGCTGTAAATTTGGTTTCTGAGCATGCGCAGAAGAAAAAAATCCTGGAAATTCCCCAAAAAAGATGTTGGTGCCCATGGAGCAACAGAACCAGCTCCGTGACATCACCAGCGACTTACTACCTACTCGGCAGAACCGGTCAGAACCAGTAGGAACCCACCTCTGGAGTGGATCTACCAGTACTTCTTTCAAACTAGCTGGTGCCTCCCTTTTCTCAAAAAAAACCCCATCCCATATTGCTGATTCTTGACTTCTTTCTTGGCCAGTCACACAGGAGACTAATGGCCATGCACACTTCTTGGAATCAATACGCTCAAAAACCTTCCAAGTATCATGGCAAGGTGCCACCTCAGTTTGAGATTTTATCACAGAGTTGTTTTGTGTGACCTTCTAGAAGGATTGCAGTTTTGGCTTGGGCTTCTGTGCTCATGACTCTGGCATAGCGAAAAGGCCAGCATTTTGTTGCTGAAGGAGTATTAACTATAACTTGTGTCCTATATATGTTCTGTGTAAAGCTGTCTGAGCTGCTATCGGCTGAAAGCTTTCGAGAGCTCCAGCTCCAGGGGGAAAGAATGCAATAAATGTGGAACAGCTATTGACACTGACTTTCTATGTGACTTTATTTTATGGATTTGGCAAAGGAAAAGACATACTGATGTTAAAAGGGCACTCTCGCTAGCATTATGGTTTGCAATAGCATATAATATTATTGCACGGCTAAAAGGCTATAAGCTATTTTAGAGAAGCGAACTGCTGAGTAAGTAATTTAGGCTGTGTAAGCATATGACTATATATTGAAATCGCACACACGTTCACACACACAGAGAGAAACATAAATGAAGTTCATGCACAGAGGAGAAGATTCACAGGAGGAGTAATGGCTGCAGTAGAGGGGTGGGTGGGAAATACGATGTCAAATTCCTGCTTTCTTCATGGAAAGAACAGATTTACAAAAACAGACAAATTTCACTATGGCTCCCAAGTTATTATGACTCAGCCTTCCATCCTTCCAAGATGGGTAAAATGAGGACCCAGATTGTTGGGAGCAAGATGCTGACACCGTAAACCTCTTAGAGAGGGGTGTAAAAGCACTGTGAAGCAGTATATAAGTGTAAGTGCTATTGC
The DNA here is from genome assembly GCA_032467955.1 of Pseudoxenodon macrops. Classification (NCBI taxonomy): domain Eukaryota; kingdom Metazoa; phylum Chordata; class Lepidosauria; order Squamata; family Pseudoxenodontidae; genus Pseudoxenodon; species Pseudoxenodon macrops. The sequence goes on along the minus strand of JANHFT010005131.1, from coordinate 3,346 downwards.
TATTGCTATTAAGAGACTTCACAAAAGATGCCTGGATAGTAACGGACAAGAGGACATGAGTGTAGATCTTTAGGTTCTTAGTAAGGTTAGTAATCATCAATACAAAAGTCTGCAAGAGGAACTCTAAGGAAAAATAGGAACAATTCATCTGCTGAATGTAATATACTAATTTGCTGTTAGCTTGCTTGTGTGTTGATTTTAAGCTTCTAGTTATTATTCAAACATCTTGATTAGAGGCACATCCCTTTTTTTCTGTAGAAAGGTGCAATTTCTATCAGTAGCAATCTTTCAAGATGGTAGGCAAGGACAAGTGGACAAAACTCAATGTGAGTTGGAGTGGTAATTCTTTCTCTGGTGATGTAGGAGAAGGAAAGGCAGAACCCAGGAATGGAGTTAAAAGAGGGATCAGTCTACAATCCCTACATAGCCACAAGTGGAATAAGTCCACCCTTCCTTGAATTCTGTTGACCCTTATCTAACTCCAAGCAGGTGCTAATCATTAGTTGAGAAGATTCCTGTGCATAGGCTTTTTAGCAATAAATCGGCTTAATTGGACCTTCATGTGTAGACCTGGTATTTTACACCTGACAGGTAATTTCCCCTGCAGATAACACTGTTTGGTATAGCACAGTGCCCTGGTATTTATTTCATTATGAGACGCCCAAAAGGTATTTATTCTTTCATACACTGTTTCTAATAGTTCAATTAAATCCCAAGGTAAGCCATCTTGAGGATCTTTCCCTATTTCAGGCATTGTTAGGGGGAAGTCCATCCCTAGAGAAATGTTGGGGAAAGTCTCTTTTCCTGCAAAAAATTCCACCCAATTTCCCTGCTTGACAATTGTTGACATTTTTTTTTGAAAGGACATTCCTGGTTGTTTCACATTTCTAGTCCTGACATGTAACTAATGGAGGAACTAACAGAGAGGCGTTAAATCATATAAAACCAGACACATCACTAGAAGCTAAAATCATAAGAGCACACCTGATTTACTTTGGCCATGTCATGAATGAAAATCATTGGAGAAGGCCATGATGTTAGGAATGGTTAGTGGAACAAGAAGAATGGCCCACCTAAGCCCATGTTGGTTTAATACCATCATAACTGATAGAAAGTTGAACATACAAAATTGAAAGAAGCTGTGCTTGACAAGGTAGCATAGACAGTACTTGCCTATAAATTCACCAAGAGTCGGACAAGACTAAATGGTTAATTACATTTGGCGTAAAACATAATCTTCACACTTTACCTGCAATCTTGCATTTAAGTCTAGCCAAACGGTGGAGAAATTTACAGGATTGAGCGGGAATTTGTCATGTAAGAAATTTAAAACAGTCCCTTTTAAAAATTTAAACAATAAATGGTTAATAACAAACAGACAAACCATCCTTATGCAGTTTATGTGCCTGCTGTTTTCTTAACTCTAATGAGCATTAGTATTCTCTTTACTAATTTCAAATGTTAAAAGGATACATTTTGTCCGAAAAGTGTTGGGATTGTGAGAAAATCCCACATTTTTAGGTTTTTAGGTTTTAATTTTGTTTCAGTTTAAAGGTGCTGCAGATATCTTGAAATGGTTTGGAACAGTATCCAGTATTTCGGTATTCTTGCCTGTGGTCTTCTGTTTTTTTATGGAAATGGAAATCATAGTAATATAGATGCCCTCATCCTTATTTTCTCCTCACCTTAACCTCCACATCTCTCTCTTTCACCCACACACATCTTTAAACTTTCCTACCTCTGTCACAGGTCTGAGATACTAGTAATGAACCATGTTGGCACAGTGGTTAGAGTGCAGGCTTCGTCTGCTGACTGCTGGCTGCCTGCAATTTGGCAGTTCGAATGTCACCAGGCTCAAGGTTGACTCAACCTTCCATCCTTCCAAGGTGGGTAAAATGAAGACCCAGTTTGTTGGGGGCCAGATGCTGACTCTGTAAACCACTTAGAGAGAGCTGTAAAGCACTGTAAAGTGGTATATAAGTCTAAGTGTCATTGCTATTGCTATTAGAAGCTTCAGTTCTCAGCCATCAAGATTCCAGCAAGCGGAATATTTCCCTGGGTCTCCCTGCAGAGCTTATCAGAGGCTTTTAAAAATTGGTTGGCATATTCCTTTTTTTATAATAATATTTCAATTTGTATTGTAGAAGCATGCTGCTTCCGTACTGTTGCCCTTCTCTTTTTCTTGCTTAAAAGCTTGCAGTGGCATCCAGAAAGGCCAGGCCAAAAGTGGGTTCCTACCAGTTCTAACTGGTTCTTTAGAACCGTTAGTAACTCAGCGATGACATCATGGAGCCGGTTCTGTCGGTGACTCCATGGGTGCCGCCATCTTGGATTTTGCTTCTGTTATTTTTTGATTACTGTGTGTGTGCGCGCTTTGCACATGCATGCAAGGTACAACCCTGAGCGAACCGGCAGCAAGAAAATCCACAATCCACCAGGCCAAAATCAGCCTAGGACTCCTGCCTCACTATATCCAGTAGATCACATTATAGAATTGAGGGATTTCTTTTTCTTTTTTCCCCCACCCGAGCCTGCATAATTTCAGCTCCAGCAGACTAGGAGGAAAGCTTTTTCATTTTTTTTTGTTTTCTGCTGGGCTCTAATGATCAGCAATTGGGAAGTTGGAAACAGTAAAAGGAAAAGCTAGACAGGTTGAAACACCCTGCTGTTTCTGCTGATAGCTCGTTAAAGGAGAGATTGCTACTGTATATTTGTAGTGAAGCTTGAATAACATACCAAGGAGATGTTCTTTTCAGAAGCTGAAGGACGGGCACTTCTAAAATGATAGGAATTGTCTCAAAAGCCATTGCTTTATATAGTGCTCTCGAGACAAAATAGATACAGGTCTTTTTCAGGATGTAAACGATTGTTCACTAGGGACACAGACAGGCCTAGAATCTGCCACCTGGCTTCCCAGGGCAGTAAAATGAATCATAGTGTTCCAGGTGGAACCAACAATACATGCATATCCATAGGCCATCCTGTTTCCAGAGAGTTGCCCATTGTATGACTTTCCATAATATTTTTTTCCCCCAATTTGATTCTATTAAAGATAATAACTGCAATAGTTGAATTTCCATAATCTTTCATGTGATACTATGTGGAGTTAGTGTATCTATGGAGATTCTCAGTCATCCAGGTCATGGTTGTCCCAAAGGTGCTTTTTTCAAGAAGACATTTTGGTTTTTCTTTGAAGATGTTTCGCTTCTCATCCAAGAAGCTTCTTCAGCTCTGGAGAAGCTCTAACAGCTAAAGAAGCTTCTTGGATAAGAAGTGAAACATCTTCAAAGAAAGAAAGAAAGAAAGACAGAAAGACAGAAAGAAAGAGAAAGAAAGAAAGAAAGGA
>JANHFT010005130.1:74549-86292 GCA_032467955.1 Pseudoxenodon macrops | reverse complement strand
GAAGGAGACCTATATCATTGCAAACAAATGGCTGTCCAGTACCTTCTTAAAAGCCTCCCGTGATGGAACACCCAGAACTTCTGGAGGGAAGTCTGATTGAAATTGTTCTAACTATCAGGAAATATCTCCTTAGTTTTGGGTTGGGTCTCTCTTTGATTAGTTTCTCTCCATTGTTTCTTGTCTTGCCATCTGGTGCTTTGGGAAATAGGTTGACTCCTCTTGTCTATGGAGATTCTCAGTCATCCAGGTCATGGTTATCCCAAAGGTGCTTTTTCAAGAGGCAGCTGGACTTTCAGAGCTGAAGAAGCTTCTTGAATGAAAAAGCGAAACATCTTCAAAGAAAAACCAGAAAGTCCAGCTGCCTCTTGAAAAAAAAAACACCTTTGGGGTTGACCCTCCTTCTTTATGGCAGCCCCTCAGATATTGGAGCGCTGCTATCATGTCACCCCTTGTCCTTCTTCTCACTAGACTAAGGTAAAGGTAAAGCTTCCTCCACACATGTGTGCTAGTCGTTTCCGACTCTAGGGGGCGGTGCTCATCTCCGTTTCAAAGCCAAAGAGCCAGCACTGTCCAAATACATCTCTGTGGTCATTTGGCGGCATGCTTAAATGCCGAAGGTGCACAGAGCGCTGTTACCTTCCCACCAAAGGTGGTCCCTATTTTTCTACTTGCATTTTTACCTGCTTTCGAACTGCTAGCTTGGCAGAAGCTGGGACAAGTAATGGGAGCTCACTCTGTTACGCGGCACTAGGGATTCGAACCGCTGAACTGCCGACCTTTAACTAGAGGCACACAAATAAACCCATCAAGCTACAGGAGCTTCAAAAGGGAATTAACCATAAAAGGCTCAGATTTACACTCCCAAGCTGCTTGCAAGCCAACAACGCTGGAGCTGTGTTACTATTTTTCTTGCCTTCTTGAATTAAAGGATCAGGATCCCTTTTCTGGCAGCTGCTTCCATGTCTATTTCTTCTCAGCATCGCTGACTGCTTCCCATCTGGGAATGAACCAGAGAAATTTCTTCCAACAGCCCTGTCAGTGTTGGTGGGTGGGTGCTTTAGGTGGGTGCATTTATGGAGCTGGAGACCTGTGCTCACCACTTTTAAACATTTCATACACAGAAACAGAAAACTGGAGATGGCACTACAAAGAAATAAAAACAGACGGACTAATTGCTGGAGCCAAACCAAATTAGAGGGCCTGAGATTTCACACCTGTCCCCATAATATTTCCCATAACAAAGTAGGTCAAGAACCATCTGCACTACAAAGAAAAAATCCAATTGATAAAGGAGCTAACACACAAAGTTATTTCTTCCAGTTCCTCGGGTGATAAAACCATATAACACACTTGTATTTCCTTTGCTAACACACCACAAAACCCAGGTAGGGGCAACTCCTTCTCCCCTTTCCTCTCTTCCCCCATTTCATCCCTCCCCTTTCTCACAAATCACCTTCCCATCATAGATTATCAATTCCACAGTGGATACGAATGCATCTCATGCAACATCCTTCTATAAAATAGCCAGGATTGCTACTGTATAGGTTGTCTTGTGAGGGTGGTTTTTGTTTTTTAATGCCTTAAGTATCTGCCTGTGTTTTGAGAAATGTAAACTGAAAAGACAAGGCTGTGAGAGTAAACAAAGAGATTGTCACACTGATACCAATAGTTTCTGTATTCTTAGTTTTTACTTCCCTCGGTGAATAGTGAAACAAAAGTGTTACTGTAAGGATATCAGCATGATATTTTTTTTTGAGAGATGCTCAAGACTGAATTGTGAAAAAGCAGCTGCTGTTAGAGAATTTGCAGTTACATAGCATAACAAAGAAAAACAGACCTCCTCACCAGTTGCAGATTATTACCAAGATAGAATCATTCCCTGACAACACCAGTTGTCTTCTTTAGCCAAGCTCATGAAATGGTCCTGTGCATGCATGCATGAATGAATGAATGAATGAATGAATGGGGGAGATGTAGCTATTTTATAGGCATGTAAGTCTTTTCCTCTCAATGTGAACCAGGAGTGGGTTCTAACTTACCTCGCCGCCGGTTTGCTGCCTCCCGCGCCGTGTGGCCGCACCTTGCAGTATAAAAAAATTCCCAAAAATCCCCCCCCCAAAAAAGGCCAAAAATAAGATGGCGACAAATGCTGGAAACTCGGCTTCTGCACATGCACAGAAAACCCCCCAGAAAAAATACAAAAAATTTCCCCCCCAAAAAAAGATGGCAGTATCCATGGACCAGAACCGGCTCTGTGACATCACCAGCGGCTTACTACCTACTCAATAGAACTGGTCCAAATCGGTAGGAACCCACCTCTGACGTGAACATCCAGATTCCTTCTGTTAGTGAGGACGATCTCTTTTGATAAATGTAGTTAATATACCATATTTGTACACTGTCCAATAGCTTAAATGAGCGGTGTGGTGCGTGCGTGCGTGCGTGAATGCCTGAGCACTCTGAAAACCAGGAAAATGAAGCTGGACCCATTACCCAGATCTTCTTTAATATGGACACTTCATTCCTTTTGTATTGACTATTTATGGCAGGTGGATATACAGCAGTGCAATAGCAGAAATGGAGAGATGTTTGCCTTGATCCATTTGAGTAGAGTATTTCAACTACTACCATGTTTTCCCAAAAATAAGACCTGGTCGGTTGGGCCCCCCAAAATAAGCACCATGTCTTAGGATGTCTTACCTGCTTAGCCAGGCCTCCCATGCCCCAACACCTGTCATGCTGCTGCCTGACTTCTCCTGCGGCAGCTTGCAGTCGCTCACGGCCAGACACTAAGTGGCACATCTGGGTGATTTTTGTTCTGGGTGCCGAATTGGCTCCATGTCCAATTACCTGGGGTCACTTATTCTGCACCCACCTGGCCATGCCCACCCAGCCACCCAAGTCAGCCACCCCGAGTCATCCACCCTGAGTCGGTTGCATCTAATCCTTTGCGTTGACCTGGCCACGCCTATACATTCACGCCCACCTGAAGGCACTCAGATAGCCACACCCATCAAGTCACGTCCACTGCAGCCAGGGATGACTCACTTCGCTGCAGTGAGTCATCTCATTCCCAGCTCAATGGCCTTGAAACAGAGATGAGTACTGCCCCCTATAGTTGGAAATGAGTAGCAGAGTAAAATATGCAAGAATTCCCCAGTCTATCATCTGTCTGTCTGTCATCATGTATACATGTATACACAAACACGCAAAGATTTTATAATCTTTGTCCACACATTACAGTAAATTACAGATTTATTCAACCATAGTTCATTGATTTGACCACAATAACTAAGTTTGCCTAAAATGATGGGTTCACCAATTAATTTTCTGCCTAATAGTTTTCTTGTGTTATGTCATGAAAGGTCTGAGGCAACCCAAATCCCAGGTTTCTTTCCTTGCTTTGAAGTAACTGGAAAGTTTCTTCTTTTCAGAAAAGAAACACATTACATAATTGGCAGATAAAAAGGCATGAAATTATGTGAGTTAATGACAAAGAAATGAATGAGACTGCCTTCTCTTCATATCAGTGTTCCGTCATGCTTAAAATAATTTACGTTTCAAGCAGTTTTGAAATTAGCCCTCCGCTTAATGATCCTAGACTGGATATCTTTCTCACTTGCAGGTTAAATAAATAATTGGGTCATAAAAATAATCAAGGTCGCAACGAAGTGGCAACACAAAAGAACTTCAAGTATACTTTTCACTCCTTCTCTCTCCTTCTCTCTTCCCTTTTCTGTTGAATATTAATGGAGAGGAATCCGCACCAGAAAATTTAATAGAAAGGTCAGCTTCTTATGATAGTAAAGAAAACAATTGAGAGGTTGGTCTGCTCTTCTTTCATGATGAATGACCTAATTTACTCAGAATTGGAGCACAAATAGTCCCTAATGCAGCTGAGAACCTTGGATCCTTTGTGGATGTTGTTAATGGTTACCATTACTCCCTCCCCTTCGAAGCTAGTTTACAAAAAAATCTGGTCATTCAAAGTCTTCATATTGTAAGCTAAAACAAGCAAATGCCACTTATGGCTTAATGTGATACATTCATCCTGTCAGAGATATCCAGTCTTTCACTTCAGGTACTCATGATGGACGTTTCTCTTGAGAACGGCTGGCTCTGTTTCCCAAATATGCTCTCTAGCTCATTGTAAACAGTTGCCTACCTTTCACTCTTGAGAATATTGTCCTTTAGGTATCCACATTAGCCTGGCTGTGCATAAAAATAGACTATTCTTTAGTGTAAAATCAAAATAAATCCAATTCCCGATTGAAGAAACAAGCGAGACAGAGATTAACACTTGGAAGGGTAGCAATGAAAGCAGGGGTGGGCTTCAAAAATTTCAGCAATGGGTTCTCTGACCGGTTGCTGGGTGGCCTCCTCCACCATGGCGGGGGGGAAGACATTTTTGCCTTCCCCAGGCTCCGGAGGCTTTCCTCGAGCCTTTCGGAGGGAGAAAACTGCCTCCCTCAGGCTCTGCAGTCCTCCAGAGGCTGGAAACGGGTCCATTTTTTGACTTCTGGAACTTCCAGGAGGCCTGTTTTTCACCTTCCCCAGGCTCCGGAGGCTTTCCTCAAGCCTCCCCTGGGCTCTGGAGGCCAGAAACAGGCCTGATTTTGTACTTCCGGAACTTCCAGGAGGCCCATTTTTCGCCTTCCCCAGACTCCGGAGACTTTTCTCGAGCCTCTGGGAGGGCAAAAACTCCGCCCGGGCTCCGGAGGCACTCTGGAGGCTGAAAACAGACCCACAACTTCCAGAAGGCCTATTTCCCCACCTCCCCAAGCCTCCGCGCAGGCCCTGTACTTATCTCACATCCACAGCGGGCCACGTGGGGACTCCTAGGAGGGGAGGGGTGGGGTGGGCGGGGACAACCAGGGGTGGGATTTGGCAGTTTGCCAAGCTGGCCATAATGTTAACTATGGGTCTGCCTGAACCCAGGCAAACCCGTAGCAGCCCATCCTGTATTAAAGCCCTGGAAAAGACATCCAGTGTTTGCCTTGACAAAGATCAAAATTATGTACGTAGTTATTGGTTTTGACAATTTGTGACAATCTATAAACCTGGAAGAAGGATTTTGAAGAAGCAGGCTAATTTGTGCATTGATGCTTTTGAAGTATGGTGTTGGAGAAGACTCATGGGAATGCTTTGAATGGCCAAGAAAACAAAGAAATGGCTCATAGGACTCAAGGCACAAATGACCATGTAGAAATTTATCATAATTAGAACATGTTATGCAAGGGCCTGAGTCTCTGGAGAGATCTACAGTGCCGAGAAAGGAAGAGAAGAGGAACTTTAACAGTGACGAGTGTACAGATAATCCCAGAGGTAGTCTACGTATGTGGTTGCTAAGAGCTGACACCAACTTGATGGCACATAATCAATAAAATCAGAGCATTTGGTAATTCTCTCTCTTGTCTTCACAATATTGACTGCCAGTAGGGGAGGAAAGCAGAGTGGATCAACCAGTTATTGTAAAAACTGAAGTAAAAGCTAACATTATCTCACTCTTTCGAATGTGTACGGATTCCAAATAGAATGTATGGTTTGGAAAGGACCTCAGAGTTTAACTTCTCTAGTCTGCAGCCCAAAGGAAGAATCTGTTACTAGAGCATCTTTAATATTCAGGCAAGCAACCTTGAACTGCTTCAACACTTACATGAAGGAGAAAATGCCATCTTCTGAGGCCGTGCGTTCCATTCCTGAACAGTTCTCTCTGTTAACCAGAATCTATTTCCTTGCCATTTAAAACCGCTGTCCTGTTTCCTGGCACAACAGTGAACAATTCCACCCCCATCTTCTACCTGTCAGCCCTTCAGATTGGTTCTTTTCAACCTCCCTGCTGCCTGCTTTAGCCAGGGCTGGATTGCCATTGCATTGACACTGTAATTAACCCTGCAGTCTATTAATACGAAGGCTTGGATAATTCTAAGTTACTTCGTTTGTGTTATTTTTGCCTGCTGTTTCTTTAACAAGCAAAATACATTGAATACCACTAGGGTTAAAGTAAATTATATTATGTTTCTAATTCTAAAGATGATTGTTCACCACAGGGCAGGGAGTTGTTGTTTTTTAATCCTAATTTTATCTTGGTTAAAGTTATTTGCGTCCTTTTCATTTTTTTTAAAATTCTCACATTTGACCTGTTGAAGAGATCTTACAGCAATCCTCCCAGTTCACTTGTATTATTATTCAGTGTGCATAATATGCATAAAAACATAAACCATGGTTTTATCAAGCACTTTGGCTAGCAAGCTAATACAATCCTTATTTGTATAAACAGAGGCATTGAGTCAAAATCACATGAAGTATTAGCCTTAGTAAGACCACACCTGGAATACTGCATCCAGTTTTGGTCACAACAATATAAGAAAGATGTTGAGACTTTGGAAAAAGTGCAGAGAAGAACAACTAAGATGATTAAAGACATGGAGACTAAATCATATGAAGAACTGTTACAGGATTTGGGCTAGTCTAGAGAAAAGAAGGGCTAGGGTGACATGATAGCAGTTTTCTAATATTTGAAGGACTGCCACAAAGAAGAGGGAGTTACCGTAACTTATTTTCCAAAGCACCAGAAGGCAGGACAAGAAACAATGGATGGAAACTAATCAAGGAAAGGGGCAACCTGGAATAAGGAGGAACTTCCTAACAGTGAGAACAATTAACCAGTGGAATGGCTTGCCCTCAGTGGGTGCTTCATTCCTGGAGGTTTTTAAGAAGAGATTGGACAACCATTTGTCTGAAATGATCTAGGCTCTCCTGCTTGAGCAAGGGGTTGGACTAGAGGACCTCCAAGGTCCCTTCCCACTCTATTCTGAATTTGAAAATTCACTGTCTCTGCTTTGCCACAACCCAATTTAAATCCTATGTCATTCAACCCACTCAATGTGCCTGATGACAGGAGCTAACAATTCATGAATGCTTATGCCTTTTAAATAAAATGTGTTAGCTGGAAAAGTCGCTACCAGATGCCTTATAATTTAATGGGCTTGTTATGTAACCCACACTAAAATACTTCAATCACTTTTATGGAGCAAGGGAAAACTAATGGAGATCCACCATTTCCATTCTTTAGCTTTGGGTTGAACAAGTTGTGGTTTTCTCCCAAACTAAGTTTAGAAAATGTCAAACTGGAACTGACTGGAACGTTCTACCATTAATTCATTACATTATTTAGTTGATGGGAAATTTGTTTTTTCACCCAATAATTTACCTTTTAAAATGGGAAGATTTAGCTTCATAGCTTACACTCAGAATTTTTGCTGTCCCCGTGGATTACAATCAAGTGATTATATCTTCAATAGCAGATCTGGACACTGAATAGCAAAATGAATTCAATTTAGTTCCTAACAGCCTAGGGCCCTGGAAGGCAACCGTGAAGTGAATCCTCAGCCTTCCAAACATTGCTTTACTTTCAAAATTACAGAATTTATTTTTTTAGGCTTCAAAGAAGTTTTTTTCAGGTTTAATATTCTACTTTGCTGGAAGGCAGATTTAATAGGACCCCTCATAAGGAATACATTTACCCTTGTGGTTTAGGATCGGCTGAAGCTATTGGGCATATCCTGTCGCATTGCAAATGTTATAAAGATCTGTGAGGTAAACATATTTTCCCCCCATTAGGAAACTTTCCTGGCCATTAGGATAAATCCTTGCTTACTTGTGGGCAGGATCCCTATTACAAAATATAAGACAGTAAATCTTTCTATATTGGGCTATATGGTAAGAGATGATAAGGTAAGCCAGCAAAACAGGTAAGTAGCAATAGTAAATAGTCTCTCACCACTTTTACATTGTAGTTATCTGATTTATTATGTTAATATCTGTTTCATTATGTATATTTTATTGTCTGGACAGTTTAATGCTTGTAAGCTACTTTAAGTTGTTGGCCTTTGGCTGTAATAAACTACTAAACTAAACTATGAAAACATCAGCTGGCTTCCATATTTCATTGAGATATTGAATGCTTTTGAAAATTTATGAGTAAGATTTCAATGTCTAGCAGCGAAGAATATATCAAGAAAATATACTGAATGGTCCTATGTGGAGACTGAAGGAACAAACTTTTTAAAAACCTACATGCATGCAATCCCAAGTGCTAGATAATGTAGCTAATTTATTGAAAAAACATTGATTATTGATACAGTCTGGCTGGTGGAATCTACCAAGCAATTTTTCTTCAAAGCCTATTATATAAAGATACAAATTAGATAGAAATCTAGCCAGTAGGATTGTGGAAACATTCATAATTAATTGGTCTCCTAATTTGGATGAGTTCTGGTTAGAGACAGACATGGAAGAAATAATCCATGTAATGATTTTAGAATCTTAAGTATGTGTTTGAGTTACCTAAGTTTTGGTTTTTGTGATTAATGCTTCCAGTCAACATTCTGATTTTTCTTCATCTAATATTGAATGATTTATCCTTCTTGCAGTCTGAGATTTATTTTTCAAAAATTTTCTCAGGAACCACAGTTTTTCTTTCATTTGGCATTTGATACAGCTTTTACTATCATCGTAGCATTGATAATACATACTTGTATTATCCTTATAGACATAAAGCGTGACCAATTTAGTTGTTTCATATTCTGTTATGTGTTGTTTCCTATCATTTATAGAAAATTTTCAATAGGTAGATGAGATGTCCTGATGCATCATTAAAAAAAAACAACCCATAATTTATTCTGTTTTATAAAGTCATTAGACTCTAATCAGGAAACATAAATACATATTCATAACTCCTTTACCTATTTCATTATCCACTTGTAATGAAATATATCAAGTACTCTTCCCTTTTCCAATCCAGTTTATAAATCCAGCAATTATTATTAATGCTTTTTTGGAGTCTGGATTGCAAAATCCTGAATGTTATGTTGGCTACATGTGAGATAATTGAAATAGTTTGGGAACTTTTTTTTTTAATTCTGGCCATTTTTGGGGAATTGGAATATAAATTACCGGTAATCTTTTTCTGTCCTTAACACTGCTGTATTTTCTCTATCTGCTTAGAAATGGCAAATAGCACTTTAATTGCATCATGTTCTAAACAATTCTGCTATTTCACCAATTTTTGCAGCTTTGTTGTTAAAAATATTGTTAAGGTCCATTTAACTTCTCTTTCCAGCATATTTGGCTAAAATGATCAAGCATTTTTATGCATAATTGATTCTGGAGAAAAATACTTTTTGGTACAATTCTTTGGTGTGTTCATTCTACTTCTTTATATCTTATTTCTGAAATACATGTTTGCATTCATTATGCCTGTTTAATACATAAGAGTTTCCCTTGATTTCTGCAATTTTCTTGTCTTTCCCATTCAGTTGTTATCCTCAATTTCTTTGCACTATTTTTGCTGATATATCTTCTTGTCTTTGGAAGTAGAATTTAATTGAGCCAATTTTCTTTCTTTCTTTTCTTTTTTGCTTTCTACCATACTTTGCTACTTTTTATAATATCTGTAGACAGGCATTTTGCATTCTTTTGGTTTTTGCATATCAGGATATTCTTGAATTCCTTTCTTTTAATGACGTCACAAAATCATCTACAGGTTCACTTCAGAAATTCTATTTATCAAATCTAATCTGTTAATTCTCCTTATTTATCCTCTCTGCATAACTGTATGGAATATTAGTGAGATTGCATCTTCTTATTCTGAGGATTTTATTTATCTTCTCTAAAATAACTGTCAGTTTGGCAAAAAAACCAAAACATTTTTTATCTAAATCACAGTCAAAACCAGGTCTTATTTTTGCTGGTTGAATAGAGTTTTGCTTACAATGTGTACAGTAAATTATGTATATCATAGAGGTATAAATAAAGTATATAGGCAAAATATATATCCATTGTCAGTGTTATCTCTTTGGTAATGACCTTTTTTTTAAAAAAAAGTTGAAATAAGATATTCATTGTAGACATTGAATTTTCTTAGCATAACTCCATTAGTCAATCTCCTGCTGTGCTTTGCATTGTGAGATCATTTTTTTTCTTGTAAAACTAGATGTTATTTTACTTCCCAAATTTAGCATTCCAGTCTCCTAGAATAAGGAAAGTAATTTGGAAAAATGTCAGCATCTGTATTACCATTATGCAAATTATGTAAAGCACTTCAGTTGTCAAAAATTATGGTAAATTTTATGTGATAGACTTCTCTGACCCTGGGAATGAAAACAGACATTTGCAAAATATTGTAGAACAGGACATTTTGTGGTACCAAATAAATAATGACTGTCCACCTGTCAGGTTCCAGGGTATAGAGTTCCAAAGCACTTTGAGTTTATTCCATGCAAGAACTACTAACAGTCAAGGCAAAGTGGTGTCAGATAAGTCAACAGACTTCAGGAGAAGCTGGGCTTAGGTCTTTTATGCAGAGATTCCAAACTGCTGATGTGTTTAACTCTGCCCTCAAACTCAGCTTGTGGCAGGCCAAAATGAGGAATGCTTTGCCTTGGAGTCTGATCTGTTCAGGGATGCTATTTGGAACGCTGACAGCTTGGTCATCTCCTACATCACCCCATTAAACCAAAACTTAGTTAGGAAAACCATTTGGGGAGGTTGTCTTAAAAATACTTGTGGATAAATGGGGACGAAAGAACAGATTTAAAAATTTCCAAATTCTAATAGCTGCAATAATCCTGCTTTCTAGACTGTGCGTTGATTAAAGGAGCATTTTATTTATTTATTTCACATATCCTGTTAGAATGCTTACTTTAAGATGAAGTGTTAGCAGAAGTCCAGAAAATTAGGTTAATTGTATAAGTCATGGTTAAATTAACCAGTGGTCAAGATGGTGTATGAATAAAGCACAATTAAATAACCCATATTATAATTTCATTTGATGCATAGTTCTAACAGTATGAAACTTGTTCAGTACTCTCCTATTCTTCTCTAGTTATTCCTCTGACAAATTTTGTTATATTCAAAATAATATTTCATTTTTGCCCTGCTTATCGGCAACAACGATATAACTTTTTGAAAATCATTTTCAGCAAATGCTTCATTCTTCTGCTGTTTTGCTTCTGAAGTTAAAAGTCAGTCTGCCTTCTGGCTTGTGTTTTCCACGATGAGGTAAAGAGGTTCCCAATGGATTAGAAAACCAGCTTGCTAAAACTTCCCACACACAAGCTATGCAAAGAGTTTGTCTACTGTATCTACGGTTTCTCACTCTGTATGCAGCCAGATTGTAATATCACTTTTCCCATTGATTGAACTGATTTAGCTAACCCTGTTCTGGCTAGACTGGTTTTCTGAGGGGTCCTTCATGCTCTCTGTGCTTGGCTGTTTTCTTGTAGATGTTACCCAAACTAGGTAGCATCCTCAGTGTTATAAAATCAATCCCCACTCCCTTCTAGCACTGATGACATTGCCTAGTTGAGTAATGAAACGTCTGCAAGAAAACTAAGCTCAGAGAGCACCAAGAATTCCTCAGTTCAATGCTGAGTTACAAATATTCTTCTTTATTGATATCCCTTTTCTGCCTCACTGATCCATGTGCATCCTACGGGGAAAGCATTGTGCTCTATGGAACAACAATTAGGAGTTCCCAGTGACTTCAGTTCCATACTCCATTCTCTGGGTCTTCTTTCAGAAGATAGATAGTGGTTGCAGTAGATTAAAGGAGCATTTAATTTGTTTATTTTACATATGTTATATATCTTGTTAGAATAGTGTTACTGTTAGTCTTCTCATTATTCCTATCACCATCTCCTCCCACTTACGACTGCAGGACTGTAACTTGTTGCTTGTA
>JANHFT010005130.1:23589-34232 GCA_032467955.1 Pseudoxenodon macrops | reverse complement strand
TTCCACAGATGTGCCAACATGGTTCTCTTAATAAATTGGAACTTTGAGGAATGCTTTGCCTTGGAGTCTGATTTAATTCTGGAAAATATTTGGAACACTGACAGCAATAAGGAAACTTGTTAGGGTCACCAATTGTGTTTTCCAATTACTTTGAGAATTTGCTGCAGTAAGGAATGTTAGTAAGTTGGTTAGCAAGACTGGTGAACAAATGTGAACCCTTGATTGATTGATCTGAAACGGTGTTTCCGGCTTCTGGAGGGCCTCTATGGGTGGGAAGACCATTTCTGCCCTCCCCAAGCTCCTAGAAAGGCTCTGGAGCTTGGGAAGAGCAAAGAATGGGCCGTCCCCACCACCCCAGAGGCAAGAAACAGCCTGTTTCCTGACTTCCAGTGGGCCAGAAGGCCCAAAAATCAGCTGGCCGGCACGCACATGCATGCTGGACCTCAGGTGGCATACCCACCGATATGGCTCCGCATGCCACCTGTAGCATGCGTGCGATAGGTTCGCCATCACTGTCCTAGGGTGTTGCTATGCTCAGCCTCTTCCCTCCTCCACCATCCAGCTCAGGACCGTGCAGTCTCTTAATCTAGGTTTCTCCCTGGTAAAGTTTTGTATTGCTCAAGAGTCCCTTCCACTGCTTTTCCAGTTGCACATTCCATCAGGAGGACTTAAACTGCCTGCCGGGCCAAGGAAGGAACAAAACGATGACATGAACTTCATGCTGCAAATGTTTGGGGGATACTAGAGTCTTCTTGGAGAATGTAGATCAGGACTTTTTATTCCCTAAACGGAAGCTTTGACCTAGTTGGGATGACTATGGGTTGCCAGAAATACTTTTGACTGGGATAATGACTAACTGGATTAAAGTGCATTGTGGAACAGAGCCTATTATCGCCTAGGCATGAAGTTGATTCAAAGGAAGCTTAAGCCTGGCAAAGTACGCCCGCTATTCTGCTACCAGCTTTTGAAATCATCCTAGTTAAGATGGAATTTAGAAAATGCAGAATTGATCCCAACAGCAAATAAATAGGGAAAACATCTGGAGGTATTTACACATATGCAAATTAATTTACAGAATAAGTAGGTCAGAAAAGGAAAGGAAAATCTAGGAGCTGAAAACTCTAAACAATGATTCTAAAGGAGGAAACCTGTTGCCTAACCACATTATGGAGAGTTCCTTGTTGGAATAGCAATTTAGTTACTAGGGGAGCTGGTTCATTGGTCATTATCTGGCCAGAGAAAATGAGACTGGCTGTTAAATTGTACTACACCATACAGGAAGGACACATACAGCAACTCAAAGAATCAAAAGGAGGTATTGTAAAGTAAAGACTAACTGTGCAACGTCCCTAGAAAAGAGAGCTGCAACATATATAGTCTCCAAAATTAACCATGCAAATTTGAATGGTGTGATTAAAAAAAAAAAAGCCTAGTTCCTTGTATCAGTATGAAATAAAAGCTTGAGGAGCTACAACCATGTTGCTCAGGGTATTGTCTAAACTTCACAAAGGAGTACAAAATGACAATGGGGAGATATCCCATGTACCTTAATTCTATTATGTCTTCACATAATATTTCACTTGTAGTGGGAGAGGTGAAGGCTCTCCAAATTGTCAAATTGTAATACTTGCACAGGACATGGTGGCTCAGTGGCTAAGATGCTGAGCTTGTCAATAAGAAAAGTTGGCAGTTTGGTGGTTCAAATCCCTAGCGCCGCATAATGGAGTGAGCTCCCATTACTTGTCCCAGCTTCTGCCAACCTAGCAGTTTGAAAGCACGTAAAAAAGCATGTAAAATAAATGCAAGTAGAAAAATAGGAACCACCTTTGATGGGAAGGTAACAGTGTTCCGTGCACCTTCGGCGTTTAGTCATGCTGGCCACATGACCATGGAGACATCTTCACACTTCTTCTTTGGCTTTGAAACAGAAATGAGCACTGCCCCCTAGAGTCAGGAACAACTAGCACATCCGTGGGGGGGGAATCTTTACCTTTTTAATACTTGCACAGATGCATCCAAGGAGAATGCTTTTTTTAATGAGCACCATCCTTCTACTTCTCTTTTTATCTTTCTCTAGGATTTTGGTTTGGTCCTACCTGAAAATTGGGATTAAGCTTGCATTTTCAAAAATCAATCCAAAAATCTTCACTGTTCTCAAAGAGACGATGTATAAAAAGTGATATAAACAGGAGTAACTGCAAAAAGGTTGGAACAGAGGTGGGTTCCTACCGGTCCGGACCGGTTCTATAGAGTAGGTTGTAAGTCGCTAGTGACATCACGGAACCGTTCTGGTCCATGGATGCTGCCATCCTTTTTTGTGGGGGCAAACAATTTTTAAAAAAAAAATCCGGGTTTTTTTCTTCTGCGCATGTGCAGAAGCCGAGTTTCTGGCACTGCGCATGCATCGCCATCTTGTTTTCGGCCCTTTTTTGGGAATTTTTTGTAATTTTTTGTACTGCGCATGCGTGTTTGTGTGTGTGAAGCGTGCATGTGCCCACAAGGCGTGGCCACGCGACATGGGAGGAAGTGAACCAATGGCGAGGTAAGTTAGAACCCACCCCTGGGTTGGGAGTACAGAATTAAACATAATTTCAGTTTAATTTCAGTTATTAGATAAATTGTCCTTAACCAAACTTTAGAATTTATAATCTAAGTTTTTAGCATTTAGTAATTGTTACTGATCATATAAGATGCCCTTATATTTCAACACCTGGCCAAAAAATGCACATCTAAAACAGACTCAATATAACATACAGTGTTATTTGATTTTAAGTCCACATTCAATCTTGTTCCCAGAGCAAGGTTACACACTAAGTTTATGAATGCTACCATTGATAGATGGTTATTCTTGCTAATGTATAATCTTCATTGGGATTCTAGAATTCAAAATTTGGTGCAGTATGCAAGGCCACCACACTAATGAGATCTCCATCTTGCAGAGGAGTGAGGCAGGGATGTATTTCACCTCCCCTGCTGTTTAATCTGTACATTGATGCATTTGTAGCCAAAATAAATCAATTCAAACTTCATCCCCCAAAATTAGCTAAGAGATATGTTGCAACTTTGTTGTAGAGGAAGCACTTCTATAGAAATTTCAATTGGATTTAAATAAGCTCTGAATGAGCTTGATTGTTTTTGTTCAATTATATCAAAACTAAGATCCAATCTTTGCAAAAAAAAATGCATATCTGGAGGATGAATGGTCAGAGTTTTGCACAAATTGCATTAGCAATAGCCGTTAGAATTATATACCACTTCATAATGCTTTATAGCCCTCTCTAAGCGGTTTACAGAGTCAGCATGTTTCCCCCAACAATCTGGGTCTTCATTTTACTGACCTCGGAAGGATGGAAGACTGAGTCAACCTTGAGTCGGTTAGGATCGAACTCCTGGCTGTGGGCAGAATTAGCCTGCAATACTGCATTCTAACCACTGTGCCATCAGGGCTCCTAAATAGCAATAGCACTTTTATACTGCTTCACAATGCTTTACAACCCACTCTAAGTGGTTTACAGAGCCAGCATTTTGCCCCTAACAATCTGGCTCCTCATTTTACTGACCTCGGAAGGATGGAAGGCTGAGTCAACCTTGAGACTGATGAGAATGGTTTCCCATAGCTACACCAAATGAAATGCAAGATCTATAAGCCCAACATGAGTACTTTGCCCTGGCTAGGAATATTTTTTTTCTCAACGATCAAAGCCCTTTTTAGAAACCAGCAAAACATTTACAACCATGTAACTGTTTCCAAATTCTGAAGACCACTAACTTTAGCATGCTTCAATGCTCTCTCCACAGCAGTTTTGAAGAAAGAAAAAAGTCCTCTATGAGTTGAGACATTGTCCTTCTGGTCGAGGGGTTGTTAACACGACAGGTCTTGTTATATTGTACCCTCTTTAAGACTCAAGGATCTTTCTTGTAGCTCCTTACGTGATAAACCACCTGGGAAATTCTGGTTTTTATGGACAGTTGCTATCAGATCAGTAAGTCTCCCTGAAAGTAGCTAAATTTTGTTATATTACCTGTAAAATTAGGCGTGGCTACCTTTACTAAGTGACTTCACAACTGATACTGTTCAGCTGTTTAGACACAATCTGCCCCACACATGCATTAGCTGTCACAGCTAATGGGATCTGCTTACTTATAGTCATTTTCCCATACGTCTATATGTAGGCAGGAAATAATTTTACGGAATTTTCTCCGGCTACCTTATTACACTGATGTGCAGATCAAGCTCTTTAATTCCAGTGTGGGAGTAACTTCTTTATGACTGATTTATCACATGCAGATTGGATAGTAACAAAAACATTCTGATGTTTATCACTCTTTCTTTGTATCTATGATAAACTCCACTGCCTGCCTGAACATTAATTCTGAGTTTGCTTTCTAGAATTTAGAAGAAATGGGCATTTGGTTATTACACCTATTCATTTACCAAATGTCAGAGGACTTGTTTTACTATCCTAGAGATAGTAACACACAGATTGAAAATTCATTTAGATATTTTTTGGCTTTTCTTAAAAAGTGAAATTTGGTCCATTCTCATGAATATGATGGAAAGAATTATAGAATCACAGAATCATAAGACTGATAGGGACTTTGGAGGTCTTCTAGTCTGATCCCCTGTCCATGTCAGGAATTCTTATTCCATCCTGGACAAATGGCTGTCTAATTTTTCTTGAAATCCTCCAGCGATGGAACACCAGGGGCGAAACTGAATGTAAGAGAAAGAAATTTGGAGCGATTCTCTCATATAAAGAGAATGTTTCAAAGTTTTGCTTTTCATGTTGAAGCTCAGTGAAATGGACTTAATTGTGATCAGTTTTAACTTATTAATTAGTACACATTTATTCAGTTCAATTGAATTACTTTCTACTATTTAACTCAGTAACTACTTGAACTTATGTACTGCTCCATTTCCAAAGTTTGAGTGCTTTCAACTCTTCTTCTATACCTGTTTTTTTTTTTTGTTCCTGACATGGAAGACTATATCAAGATACAGAGCACTCTAATATGGCAAACTAGGTACTCCTTTGATCCGCTTTATACAGTTTTTGGAAAACACCAAAGGTCTTGATTCTATATTGTATAATGGGAATGCTATCAAACTTTCAATAAGAAAGAGTTTAGTATTTCTTCTGGTATTTGTGTCCAGTCCTGGTTTGTCTTGAAGGGTGATAACGGAGCCTGAGTAGCTTACAAGATATCAATTCAATAGGCTTAAAAACAGAATCCACTTACTATTGTTACAATTCAGACAACCAAATGAATCAACATTTGGACAGACCATGATTTAGGCGTTCTATTTATTTTTCATTTATTTTAATTCATTAAGCATGTATTAGATAACAGATATAAGTATAAACATGGTTATAAATACATGAAATGGATACATGAAATGGATACGAATAAAAGAGAATATTAGGACAGGAACGATAGGCATACTGGTGCGCTTATGCACGCCCCTTAAAGATCTCTTAGGAATGGGGTGAGGTCAATAGTAGACAGTTTAAGGTTAAGGTTTTGGTGGTTTGGGGAAGAAACCATAGAGTCAGGTAGTGCATTCCAGGCATTGATAATTCTGATACTGAAGTTGTATTTTCTGCAATCAAGTTTGGAGTGGTTTACCATAAGTTTGTATCTATCTTGAATACCTTTCAGAATAGCCCTGTTTTATGATTGACAGGGGGAAAATTGCTACTAGCAAATTTTATGATATCAAAAAATGTCAGAAATTAGGTCACACATGAAGTTGTGTTTGCTAGTCCCACCTGCTATTGACCATTTTAAATTGCCCTAATGTTCTCTCTTCTAGAGGAGAAACCATGAGACACAGAGAAAATTGAAATAAAATCAATGTTATTCTATTTGCAGAATAACAGAGTTGGAAGGGACCTTGGAGGTCTTTTAGTCCAACCCCAGCTTAAGCAGAAAACCATTCTGGACAAACAATTGCCCAATCTCTTCCTAAAAACTTCCAGGAACATTTGCAACTTCTGGAGGCAAGTTGTTCCACTGGTTAATTGTTCTCACTGTCACAAAATTTCTCCTTAGTTCTAAGTTGCTTCTCTCCTTGGTTAATTTCCATTCATTGCTTCTTGTCCTACCTTCAGGTGCTTTGGAGAATAGGTTGACCCCCTATTCCTTGTGGCAGCCCCTCAAATACTGGAACACTGCTATTAATGACAGCCAAATGGGAAGGCAAACAGCACCATCAGTTCCGACAATATTAACTTTTTAATAAACCTAATGGACATGTTACCAAATAAGTCACATTATTTATTCTCCTTTTGTCAATTATGCTAATTTTCTCTTAGGCAACAAGCAGTCCTGCAGTTCCTTTGAAAGATATCTGGTCCTCCACCATCTATATCCTGTGAAATTTATTTTGTGCATGAAATCCGTCTGCAAATTTCCCTACAAACTTCACCCACTCATCCTGTTTGCTTTGTATCTGTCATAACAAATAATTGTTGCAAAATAATAGAAGCTAGTAGGGGTGTGGGCGTGTATTCATGTTGCTATCTTTTAATTTCTGTTTTTAGATTTTTGTGACATCCCAACGCATCTACCCATTTGTTCCTCATGCTTCTAAAGTGTGATCCTTTTATCTCTTTGTGCGGGAAAAGGTGTATGATTATTGGTTTTTTTTTAAAACAAGCGATAATGAAATAAGACAAAATGTCTAATGAGGCAAAGAAGGTGCAGTACGGTGCACCAAGTAACAAAACATTATGACAAATCATAGATTGAAAAAGGTACTTCTCCAGACAATGCATAACTATGAATATCCTTGCAGTTTGAATTAACTAACCCAAACCTGGGCAATTTAGGTTTAGATTGGCAAAATCAGGAATCAGTGTTTTAAGACTGATATTCCAATTCACAAATGCAAATCCTTTGGCCGTCTTCTTATTTAAAAAATTGTGGAATTTCTCTCTTACAAAATTCACCAATATTCTCTTCCCCTTTGAAAAAAAGATTCAAAAGCTTGTATTTGAAGAAAAAAAATACTTGGCTCCGTGCTCTCTTATATAGTATAACTACAATATATATATATTTTAAAGATGAATGTGATTGCCCAGGATTGGTTCAGCAGGAGGAATTAAGGAGCATATAAATAATAAATGCAAAGGAATTGTATAAGAGAAGTAAATTACACTTTTTAGCTCCAAATGCCATGATATGTCATAACGAACTCTACGGTAGCATGAAGGGTAGCTCTGGATTGAATTTATTGCCATCTTTCCCTCTTGGTTTGAAAAGTTCCTAAAATTGAATACATGCTAATCAGCATTTGGTTGCAAAAATTGTTCTACAAACTTTATTCCAGGTTATATCCAAAGACTATCAATATAGGAAAAGGCATGGGAAAAAGGTATCTTATGGAAATAATTGTCTAAGAAAAAAATAATAGATATAAGTTGTACAACAGTACATCCATTTTCAGAAAAGTATAGTAAATCCCCATAAAGATTGCGGCTGGTTTGTTTAAACAATTTAGTTTAAAAAAACAACAACATATGGAATGGAATACTGTATATATACATTGTATTAATGACATTACTGAGATATAGTGATTTCTGTTTTCCATTCAACTCTGTTATCCAGTTTGTCAACATATTTTACTGGCAAATCAGGTTATTATTTGGAAGGACCATAAGAGATTAACTGATCCACCTGAGGATAGGACAAGAAGCAATGGGTGGAAACTCATCAAGGAGAGAAGCAACTCAGAACTAAGGAGACATTTCCTGACAGTTAGAACAATTAATCAGTGGAACAACTTGCCTCCAGAAGTTGTGAATGCGCCAACACTGGAAGTTTTTAAGAAGATGTTGGATAATCACTTGTCTGAAGTGGTATAGGATTTCCTCCATAAGCAGGGGGTTGGACTAGAAGACCTTCAGGTTCCCCTCCAACTCTGTTATTCTATTCTATTGTATCTGGTCTCGGTGACCAACCCAGATTGCATCCTGCAACATTATCCTGGGACACAAATATTTGCTTTCATTCATGAGGGTGTTATTAGACCAACTCCAACATTGACCAATGGTTTTCTCTTTTGGCCTAGTGCTCTTTTCCCCTGGAAGATCTCAGCACTGTTTAAAAATATCCATTTGAGTATCTGGCATCCTAAGAGCAGTTGTTTCTTAACTCTGGCAGCTTTAAAATGGGTGGACTTGAAGACTTTCAGAATTCTAGCTGGAAGTCTGCACGCCTTAAAGTTGCCAAAATTGAGAAACATTGTCCTAGATGTTTGGTGTAGCCACAGCACTTCAGATCCATTGCAGCGGCCCCTTGATCACATGATCAAAATTCAGATGCTTGGCAACTGGCATGTGTTTGTGAAGGTTGCAGTGTGCCGGATCATTGCGATCACCTTTTGAGACTTTCAAAAAAGCAAAGTCAATGGGGAAGGCCGGTTCACTTAACAGCCATGTTACCAACAACTGCAGGGATTCACATAACAAATGTGGCAAGAAGAAGTCGTAAAATGGGGCAAAACTCACTTAACAACTGGCTTTCTTAGAAATGGAAATTTTGGCTTCAATTGTAAGTCAACAACAACCTGTAAAGAGCTACAACAAATTAAACAGATTTTTTTGGGGAAGGCCTGAGGGGGTTCCTCACTTGTTCTCAGTTTAAAATAAGAAAACTCAGGCCCGTTCCCACAGCTGAGTGGTCTGTTGTGTCCCTACAACCAGATGTTCTTGGCAGTGCTGATCAAAGGGGCCTAATTCTAATTTTCGGAAGAAAATGGATGGGTTAAGAATTTGTAAAGGACTCTCTGTACCATACCGGTTGGCCCTCTTGCCAGGTGGGTTTGGAGACCCAGCTCTGCCTAAGGCCAACTACATTATTCCCCCTTCTGGGCGGGAGGCGTGACCAAAGAAGGGGTGTGTCGGGGGGCGGGGCGGAGCGCGGCGAGGAGCAGGGGGCGTGTCCCGCGCGGGCTCTGCTCTGGCCTCTCGCGCTGGGGAGGCGGCGCCTCAGACGGCCGGAGGGAGCTTCGCCGGGCTGGGCTGGAGCCGCTGGTGCTGGCCGTGGGCGCCGAGCGAAGAGGCTGGGCGGGCGGGCGGGCGCTTCGCTCCGGGGCAGCCGCTCGCTCGCTATGAATGCGGCCCGGGCTCTGCTCTCCGCCGTGTTCCTCGCGGGTTTCTTCTGGGGGGATCTTCCCTGTTGCCAGCAGGCCACCATCCCCGCCGCCGCCGCCGCCGTCGCGCCGTCTCTCCGGGAGTCCGGCAAGGATAAGCGGAGCTGCCGGGAAGGCGGAACGTCCCGAGCGGTTGGAGAGGCGGCCAAAAAGGGACCCGGTGGTGCCGCCGCCGCCGCAGCTCAGGCGCGAGTGGAGCCCCACGAGTACATGCTCTCCCTCTACCGGACCTATTCCATCGCCGAGAAACTGGGCATCAACGCCAGCTTCTTCCAGTCCTCCAAAGCAGCCAACACCATCACCAGCTTTGTGGACCGGGGGCGAGGTAAGCGGCAAGCCGGGAGTCTTTCTCGCCTGTGTGTCGTCGTCCCCCCCCCGCGTCCCCTCCTCAGCCCTGCCCTGCCCATCCAGGCGGCTGAACCAGCGCTTGGTCCCAGATCTCTCCCCATTTCCCGCCGGGGTCTACTGTACGCGCTCCAGGGCTCTTCCAGAGGTCGCGTCCGCCGGCACCTAAACGGAGCCTCGTCCCTGGTCCTCCCTGAGGCAGCTTCTTTTCCTGGCTCGCTCTCAGCTGCTCTCTGGCCTCTTTGGGATGAGGGTGGGAGTAGCCAACAGCACCCAGGCGCCTTGGCCAACAGCGGCTAAGCTGGCTGCGAGCGATGGGAGTCGTGGCGTTAAGGCGAATTGGGAAAATAGTCCGGCTCTGGTTCGGGGCGTGTTTGTGGGTCAGGTTCCTTATTAGCGGGATCTCCTGGCTTGGGAGTAAAGCGTTAGGATTGCTCGGGAGTTACTGCGCCCCAGAAATGGGGCTCCCTGAGGAACAGCATATTCGTTTCGGAATAAGCACATAGGTGAGATGGACTCTGGCGCTTGGTCCTAAAAGGAGCAGCGCCTTCTTGGCTGACTTGTTTAGGATGGGGGCAAAAAAACCACAAAAAACAGCGCTAGGCTTTTTTTACACGTGGAAGCTTAATCTGGCTCGAGTGCGCATCTTCCTAGCCCTGCTTCCTTGTTTTCACTAAGCCCGTTGGCACATTCACTTAGTAACAGCAGCAGTAGCAATGGTAGTAGTAGTGGCAGTAGTAGTCATACAACTCTTTCGACTGGATTGCTCGGTCTAGAGCGGGAGTCGGAGAAGGCGCTTCTTCGGCTTAGCCACCGAAGGGTCCCGGTTCCCCACCTGCTTTCTTCGTTCTCTAGTCCCAATCCTGACGCCCAGCCTTTTCTTTTCTCCCCAATTCCTTTCGGTAAGAGACAAGCCTCTCTTTACACCGCGGGGGCTGAATTCGACTTCGGTCCTTTCGACTTCGAAGGTTCCGCCCAAGCAGGAAGGAGGAGTTGAAAAGCGCTTCTTTTTGGGCGATTTTGCGCGTCCCGGGTTTTTTCAGGATAGAAGGAGGGGTGGAAAATCTTTCTTTCTTTCTTTCTTTCTTTCTTTCTTTCTTTCTTTCTTTCTTTCTTTCTTTCTTTCTTTCTTTCTCTCTCT
>JANHFT010005129.1:71322-82488 GCA_032467955.1 Pseudoxenodon macrops | reverse complement strand
ATAGATAGATAGATAGATAGATAGATAGATAGATAGATAGATAGATAGATAGATAGATAGATAGATAGATAAACAAAGTATAAATATTTCACAAACTGGAACAATGCTACCTTCTCTTGTAGATTCTGAGCAAGTATATTTTGTTAGCTTTAAGAAGGAATCTTCTCTGTAGCTTCTCCCTTGTGCTCTATGGTATATAACATCTTTCTACAATAATATTTATGCCTTTGATTACATTTTCAGACATAATCACCAATATTTGTGTGCTCTTTTGACTTTTCATATATACTGTTTGGGGCAGACCTTTTTTTTCTTTTAAAGCAGAGTATAACTTACCATGATAAAAATAAGAATCTCTTCTTGGTTCCTGTGTTTTTCAAAAGTTATCCTTTAAGTTATTGATTGAACATGGTTTTATTTTGTTTTCAAATAGAGCAGAGACTGCCTGAAGCTTGGCCCACCTGCAGAGGGAGAGGTTGTTCAAGTGAAATGGCCAGATGGAAAACTTTATGGTGCAAAATATTTTGGAACCAATGTAGCATATATGTACAACGTAAGTTTCATTTATTATTCCAAGGTACTCATTATATATTTAGGATCATGTTGATAGTTGCTTACGGTGGTAGGAAAGGTAGTCCATGCAGAAAATATTCATCAATAAGTCATAGAAATTTATTCTAATTTATAATATCCAGATATTCTGTCCAAATTCTAAAGCAGATTCAGAGGAATTTTGTTTAACTCCCATCCATTTCTATTAAATTTTCATCACTTTGTCCATGCGTCAGTGTTGGAATTCAGCTATAAAACCAACAGACTGTTACTAGTATAACATACACTGTTACTAGTATAATTATTTGTTTATATTTATGTAATAACAATCTTAATACACCCAGTATTTTAGTATTAAATATCCAAGAAAGATTTATTTACACATCTATGCAACCCCTACAAGAAATTTTTCAAAACATGTGGATTCTAGATACTATAAGATTAAAAAGAATATATTTAACAAACTTTAATGACTTTTGAAAACATGGCTGCCATGACTTTCAGAAAGGTAGAGAGTTAAATTTTGTAGGGAAAAAAATATAAGCCCAAACATTAGCTCATTATAATTTTTCTAATATAATCTTTTGGCATGTGTGAGCTTATGACAGTGACTAAATTTCTGTGTACTAATCAAATATTTTGCAGAAATTCCAATTAAACCACTAATTAATTATGTTCTAATACAAGAAAAACAAATAGAGACAGCTAAATAGCAAATGTAACTGATGCCATATTGTGGTAGTGGTTTTATGCTATTATGTGTTTATATCTCTTGAGGCTGATATCAATTAATATGGACAGTGATTGACAAACTTGGTGGTTTACAGTTGCAAATAAATCCTAATTCAGATTTGGACTCATTGGGAATATATTAACATTCTCTATATTAAACCCAGCTGAATAACTGTTGCTTGTTATTAGAACTCAACAATTGGCAGTTATTTTCCAATTTATTTTCAAGTAACAGTAGTGACACACGTATGACTGAATCCTTAATGGAAGGTTGAAAATGTATACCAAGATCACTTCCTCCAGATTACTGCAGTTGCTTATGTTTTGTCCATTATGGCTAATGTTAAGTTTTCAAAACTGAGTTGTTTACTAATAATTTCTAATTACTCTGAAATAACTTCAGAAAATCTCAGGCCCACTTAATAATTTTCTGTGAAATCAGAGGGAATATAATGAATTACATTGTGGCTTACTGGAGACCCAGTTTGGTTAACCGATAAGGCTAGAAAGTTGGAGATTCTTATAGCTGGGTGGCCTTGGGCCAGTCACTTTCACTCAGCCCTGGAAAGAAGGCAATGGCAAAACAATTCTGATTTTTTTATTTGCTTAGAAAAGTGCTTTGATTAGTCAAGATGGTCTCCAGGAGTCTGGTGTATACACACATACAAAAATTAGCTTACTAGAGGATAGCTAGTATAGTATATCGAGCTTCAGCTAAGGAGAACCAGATTAATTTTAGCTGACTACCAAGCTTACTTTATGCCAATCACTTTTTCTCAGCTTGCTGTATTTCATCAGGTTGATGTATAGATGAAAGACCCCTACATGTACTGTGTTGCATATAAGATGGGACAAAATGCAACACTAAACAATAAAAAATTTTTTGGCTGCTAGCATTACATCAAGGTTAGGAGCAGAGCTAGTCAATATAATTTGAATCATCCTTCTCATATATGCTCTAGGTAAATTTGAATAGGATTTACATTTTCCTGTAGAAGTTTTTTGTGCCTGAATTTTTTAAACTAAAATTTAATTATTTTAATAGGATCTTCGAACTTATTTTTAATGCATTTGGCTAGTAATACAAAATAATTGCAGATGTACAAATCCCCATGTCTGTCCATTAAAAAGTGGTATCAAATAATTTAGAGCTTTTGGAAGGTACAACTAATGCAGCAGCAGCAGCAAAGCAATTTAGCATTCCCTACACCTAGCTACATTCCCTTTTTCATTTTCTGCTAAAGAGGTTCATACTGGATTAGATCTAAACCTAAGCATGATAAAGCTTTTCATCTTCTCCACAGACTATTTTAAAGATGTTCCATCAGATTCTGTTAACTGGCATTTCCTTTAGTGTCACTCATACCTTCTTCCTTTTGACATAAGTCTTCCACAACCTTGAAAACAGAAAGATTAATGCTTATCACTTGGAAAATTGGAGGAAAATGCACCAAGCTGTTTTAATATGCTGCATAACTGTTTGTGTGCTTTGGCATTTGTGATGGAAAACTTCCATGTGCAAAGTACAGCCAGCTAAGATATGTTTTCTTATGCAGTCGACTGCTAGCTCCACTGTTCAGGATTTAAAGATATTGCGCTAAGAAAATTCTCTACTACTACCAGTCACGGCTTCTACATTTAGGTCAAATGTCTTTTTGGAATAGAGATCCAAACTCTTGGGTCAGATGTTTTGTGGTGAAGAGAAGCCCTCTTTTTACATGTTTTCTGCCTGCTCTACTAGGGAGGTCTGACAAACTAGACATCTCCTTGTATGCTTTGCTCTTAGCCCAACTTCTAGTTATCCACTGAGTGACTTAACTTTGTATATTATTCTTGCTGTAAACTTGAATAGACGTGCCAACCTGGACATATTCAGTCATTCTGGCTAGAAATAAACCATACTCAATGCACTTGGAAAGTGTCCCAGAATTACATTCTTTCTTAGAAGCACAAGAGATTCTTACTCTAGGCTTGAGAGCTTTCACAAAATGGAGGAACTGAGATTCTCACCCTTTTAATAAGCTTAGAGAAAAGCCCTGTAGTGACCATCTTTGATAAAACACTTCACTAAAACTTCCCCTTTTAATAGCTATTTGTTTCAGAGATGTTCCCAGTTTTTGACACATACTTCTTGCTTGTCTTTGGTAATCTAAAGATGGGAAATCCTTCCCTCCCAACTTTTAGAAATGCCTGTGTTTTTTATTCATAAACTAAAAAACCAAAACAAGCAAGACAAGGCTCAACAAACTTTCCATTGAAAGTTTTATAAAGCCATTGCTTATATGCAGCCTAGCATCTTTATCTCGTTTGTTGGGGCACAATAATTATACAGTTGCTCTAATCTACTCAAGGCTGCCTTCCTTACTCTTTACATCTACCTACTGATGGTACTGAACTCCAAACTAGCAGATGACTTCTGCTAATTTCATGTAGATGATAAAAGAAAGCAGGACCTAAGACCATGATGGCGAACCTATGGCACCCGTGACAGAGGTGGCACACAGAGCCCTCTCTGCTGGCACACGTGCCGTCACCCCAGGTCAGATCTCCGTGGCGTTTCTTTCGTGAGCTTCTGTTTCCCTGCAAACAACGAAGCTGACAAAAGAAAAACATCTTACCTCTTGCTGTTCTGCCATTGTTGGGATAGCCGGCCTCCTGCCGGCCAGCTGATCTTTGGATCTGTGCTGCGCATGCGCACGTGTATGCGCACGTCCACATCCATGCACATTCTCTCACGCACCTTTCAGTTTGCACATGTGCGCACACAGCTTGGGCACTCAGTGTCTAAAAGATTCGCCATCACTGACCTAAGACATCCCTCGAGTGAGAAGCCATGGGCGTTACCTTTCCCTGTCTGTCAACACCGAGAGGAACTGACCGCTGAGGAAGGAGATGAGTCACTGCATCACAGGGTTTCTTACCCACAGCTGGCCCAGAAGGATAACATGGTTGTCAGTAATAAAAGCTGTTGAGAGATCAAGAGCATGAGGATGGACGCACCACCTCCATTCTGACTCTGCCATGGGTTACCACCCAGCATAATCAGTGCTGTCTCTTTACTATTACCCTGCCTGAAACTAAACCCTACCCAGATAATTCATTTTGTCCAAGATTCTCATCAACTAGTGTCCAACCACATTCTCAACAAATTTCTCCACAAAGGGGAGGTTGGCGATAAGATATCCGGGATACAAGGGTCCAGTGATGGCCTCATCAGAATTATCCTTCCTTTTATATCACTTTCAGCCCTTGTTATTGTGGTATTCGTGTTGCCCCCAAAAAGTGAAAAGATGTGCCCAGCTAATGAAATAAAACCTTTTAGATGGGACTTACAAAATCATTCAGTATTTTGGCACAATTTAGAAATAATAAAATATGTTATCACTTTTTCTTAACTGCTTATATTGCACTTTTTAAAAAAGCCTTTAATTTGAATGTCTTGATCTTTCCTTTCCTTTATGGTATTTATAGTATTTCTTTATTTTACCGTGCATACAAACAGCTGAAATATTTAGTTAGCTATACTGCCAGGTGAAAATAACAGTTGATAATTAATTATTTGATTAATTCATTTTACCATCAGGTAGAATTTGAAGATGGCTCCCAGATAGCAACAAAAAGAGAAGAACTTTACACTCTTGATGAAGAATTGCCCAAAAGAGTGAGAGCCCGTTTTGTAAGTATTTGCAAAGAAAGTGTTAGAGCTACAAATCTGGACAAAATTTCACAGAGGAAAGTTTTGACATTATAATATTAAGAAATGTTTATAAAGGTTCAGTCCTTGACTCTTGACTAAATCTCTGCCAGTGTGTAGAGATCAAAATTAACATCAGTTGGTAAATATATCTTCCCTATCACATTGAGGCAAGCAGGAGGAAAATAATCCAAGAACAATGTGATGGTGGAAATTATATTGCTTGTTTATACTATAAAATTTTGTGGCTCAAGATTCCTGAGGTTTTGTATGAGTATACTTTAGTTTCCTTTGACCACGCAAGCATTTAATGTTTAGCATTTTGCTGATATGTACTGTACTTACACACACACACACACACATACACACACACTAATAAAAGGAAGTTGGCACTTCTGTATCAGAAACACACTTGCCATACAATACTTCTTGTTAAAGCTAATCCCAGTTTATCTAATTGCAGCTAAACTCTCAGCTGTAAACTGTCTTTTCTTACATACACACCTGTTGTAAAACAATAGTTCTCCAGCTTTCTGGTTCTCCTCCAATACATTGGACTAGGGCATAGGGTAGGGATACTGGCTTGATTGCTTTTCTCAACAATGCATTTTTACCAACAACATAGTTGTTGCCAGATTGTTTCTGTATCAATCTAAAAATTTGACATGAGAATGTGCATAAAAATGTATTCGCTATAAAGTAGAAGGTACATGAATATCCAGGTTTTACAATCACTTGTGTAACATGGTGTGGATTGATCAAATTTGTAGATTGCTTATATTTGTCAAAAAACATTTCTTATCCATTTCTAGCATTGAACTATAATCTATCTCTGCTACAAAGCAATATTTTGGGGAAGGTTACAGCTGGCAATGTATTATTTTAGGAACAAAATATGGTGATATTTTTGTCCAAGCATATATCTATTAAATGTTTAGGCAAATCCATAACTTACATAGATATTCATAATAATAAAAATAGAGAATTTTTCATATAGCAACAATATTTTCAAAGCAACAAAATACTCGGCAAAGCTTTTTCTTCATTTGTACAGTGGAATTGTGAGAGCAGATTCCCAGAAAAAAAGATATCAAATAGCAATTACTCTTATATTAATTGGTGATATTTCTAATCTGTGTGTTTCAACAATTAAAAAACTAATTTATTGCTGCCAGTATAGGAAAGATAACTTTTGAACAGATAAATAAATACATTAGTTAGAAAGAAAGAAAAGAAGAGAGAGAGACAGAGAGCGCGAGAAAGAGAAACAAACAAACAAACAAACAAACAAACAAACAAACAAACAAACAAAGAAACAAAGAAAGAAAGAAAGAGAGAGAGGGTGGGTTGGAGTGAGTGAGTGAGTTGTATGTTGTGTAAATGTGTGCGTGTAAAAGGAATCCAATAATTGTTCACCAAAAGATCTATTAGCACTTCAGATACCATATTTGTTCTAGATTAAAAAAATACCTTCTGGGTATAAAAATCTGCAATATATGACCTTGGCTGTGCCATATGATTACTGACTCTGTAGAATATACCTAACATTGGGGTGAAAATAGACTGTGGCCATTAAATGTGAAAGGTGTTGCCCTTTAAGAGGTGTACAGGATTTATATTAAATAGATTTGTTTTATACCAAGGCAGGGGGGGAAAAAACCACCTCTGTCAGGAAGGGCTTTCTAAAGTGAAATATATTCGTAATCTCTGTTTTTAGTCTACAGCTTCTGATATGAGGTTCGAAGATACGTTCTATGGTGCCGATATTATCCAAGGACAAAAGAAAAGGCAGCGGGTATTGAGTTCCAGATTTAAGAATGAGTACGTGGATGACCCCGGCTACCGCAGTTTTCTGAAAGCCTCATTCCAAAAAAAGTGCCAGAAAGGACTATAAAAAAAAAACCCCAAAACAGGAAATGTTTCAAGTTCACTTTCTCTTGGGGTATGAAGAGCATGAATTTACTCCACTGCTGGGCAAAGAAAAACAAATGTAAAATGTTTGAAGATGTGTTCTTTTATTCATTCAGGTGTCTACCTAGTGGGTACATGCATTCAATAAATGTATATCAAGAAGTTTTCTCCAAAGTATTTGGAACCCTTTGAAATGTCTTGATCTAGGGCTCCAATGTGGACTTACTTTATTAAACATTTGATTCGATTTGCGTTGATCAACCTCAGTTTTGGAACCCTATTGACTAGCAGGAATAAAAGCGACAGTCAGTGACTGCTTTGCCTCGATTCCCTGATACTTAAAAATTACCTATCTAGATAGGAATCTCCACCCCCAAATAATTTGTACAAGTTCCACCAGTTTTAGCTTTCTACAGCATTCGCTAAAACAAATGCAAGTATAAAGAGCATTACTATCTGTAAGTACTGTGCTGTCATCACTTTGCACAGGGCTTTTCACACTATTTATGCCTTTACTACTTACAGTACTACTAGTAGTACTCTTTGGCTAGGTTTCAGTTAACATGGGATTTGGGAGGGGGTGTAATAAAAGACAGGTGTTTTTAATGAAGGATATCTTTAGGAATGGAATGGGCATGTATATTTAAAGGGGGATATTTTTGGCATCTATTTTTAAACTTTTTTTCAAGATGTTCTTGGGGAAAGAGCAATTTGTACAATATAAATGCCTCATTGTGTTTATAAAATTACAGTTTACATATCTTTGCTTAGCAGGCCAGTTTTGAATTAATGTAATATAGAAAAATAATTTTGTCTTCCCTTTATAAATAATAGTCTGCAAATGTAATAGTGTTTGAAATAAATAAATAATGTCTCTTTGCTTATTAGAGTTGCAATATGTGTTAAAAAAACTTCTAGAGAGCAATCAAAACATTGCTGGTCTTTACATCTTTCCAAATAACTTATATAATTACTAGACGGCCTAGTTACCTTTACAAATTTAAATCCCGGTATGGAGTAAACAATCAGAACAGACAGAAATAATTTTATCAGCAAAATTCAAACTACAAGATTCACCATCCCTAATGGCTCTGCCAGGATACTAATGTCACAGTAGCAGAAAAGCATAGTTTCTTGCCTTTATCATCATGCAATAAGTTTTAAAATTATTTTGATCAGTTTTTCAGTCCTAATTCTTTCCATATATATCTGTAACCATCTTCTTATATGTAGTCATAAATGTAAAGGTTCCCCTCGCACATATGTGCTAGTCGTTCCTGACTCTAGAGGGCGGTACTCATCTCCATTTCAAAGCCAAAGAGCCAGTGCTGTCTGAAGACGTCTCCATGGCCGGCATGACTAAAGGCCAAAGGCGCACGAAACACTGTTAACTTCCCACCAAAGGTGGTTCCTATTTTTCTACTTGCATTTATACATGCTTTTGAACTGCTAGGTTGGCAGAAGCTGGGACAAGTAACGGGAGCTCATTCCATTATGCAGCGCTAGGGATTCGAATCGCCGAACTGCCGACCTTTCTGATCGACAAGCTCAGTGTCTTAGCCACTGAGCCACTGTGTCCCTAAAGAAGCCATATTCCTCTTCATTAGAGCGTTAATTTAGCAATTACTGAGTTAACTACACTGTGTGCACAATTATTAGACAAGCTGTATTTTGGAGGGTGAATTTTATTATTGAACAACTACAGTGCTCTTGGTCAATCCAAAATGTTAGTAAACCACAAACCTGAATATTTAAGAAAGTAAAAGTGAGGTTATGGCTTTTGTAGGGGAATATCTACGTGTGCACAATTATTAGTGTGCAGAATTATTATGCAACTAAATGAAAAATGGAAATTTCCCCATCTCACTCATTTTCATCTGTTAAAGTGAGAATAATAAACAAACAAACTCAAAATGTACAAATAAACATTTCTGACAGTTCAAAAAAAAAATAATCAGTGACCAATATGGCCACCCTTCTTTTCAGTAGCAGTCATAAGCCTTCCATTCTTGGAGTCTTTCAGTTTCTTGATCTGTTGACGATCAACTTTTTGTGCAGCAGCAACCACAGTCTCCCCAGACACTGTTCAGAGAGGGGAACTGTTTTCCTTCACCATAAATCTCCCGTTTAAGAAGGGCCCACACGTTCCCAATAGGGTTTAGGTCAGGTGAGGAAGT
This sequence comes from Pseudoxenodon macrops, assembly GCA_032467955.1. Lineage (NCBI taxonomy): Eukaryota > Metazoa > Chordata > Lepidosauria > Squamata > Pseudoxenodontidae > Pseudoxenodon > Pseudoxenodon macrops. The sequence continues at coordinate 73,422 of JANHFT010005129.1, read as the reverse complement.
GGGGGCCATGTCATTATTCTTTCATCTTTAAGGCCATTGCTGGCTAGCCATGCAGTGGAGCACTTCGATGCATGCGATAGAGCATTGTCCTGCATAAAAATCATGGTCTTCTGGAAAGATGCAGACTTTTTCCTGTACCACTGCTTGAAGAAAATGTCTTCTAAAAACTGGCAGTAGGTTTAGGATTGATTTTGAGTCCATCTTCAACCTGAAAAGGTCCAATTAGTTCATCTTCAATAATACCAGCCCATACCAGTACCTCCACCTTGCTGGCGTCTGAGTCTAAGTGGAGCTCTATGCCCGTTACTGATCCAGCCACGGGTCCATCCATCTGGTCAAGAGTCACTCTCATCAGTCCATAAAACCTTTGAAAAATCTGTCTTCCGATATTTCTTGGCCCAGTCTTGCTGTTTCAACTTATGTGTCTTGTTCAGTGGTGGTTGGATTTCAGCCTTCCTTACCTTGGCCATGTCTCTGAGCACTGAACACCTTGTACTTCTGGCCACTCCAGGTAGGTTGCAGTTCTGAAATATGACGGCACTGGAGGATAATGGGTCCCTGGTAGCTTCGCGTTTGATTCGTCTCAAATCTTTGGCAGTTAAGCTGTGTCTTTTTTTCTCAACATGTTTCTTGCGACCCTGTTAACTATTTGCAACTAAACATTTGATGGTTCTGTGATCACACCCCAATATCTTAGGAATTCCAAGAGTGCTGCATCCCTCTGAAAGACTTTTTACAATTTTTTTACTTTTCAGAGTCAGTTAAATCTCTTTTTTAGCCCATTTTGCCTGAGAAAAAGAAGCTGTCTAATAATAAAATGAAAGGCAGACCTTTGATATAGGGCAGTGATGGTGAACCTTTTTGCCATCGCGTGCCAAAGGCAGGGGGAGCGCAGGGGGGTCACACACGTGTGTGCCGACACCCATAATTCCATGCGACCCACAGCACACAATGGCATGGTGGGCCCAATAGGCCCGTTTTTTGCTCTCCCCAGGATTCAAAGCCTTTCTAGGAGCTTGGGGAGGGTGAAAACAGCCTTTCCCACCCACCTCCAGATGCCAGAAATGGCCCATTTGCCAAAATTTCTGGCTTCTACAGGCCCACTGATATGGCTCCATGTGTCACTTGTGGTACGTGTGCCATAGGTTCGCCATCACTGATATAAGGTGTTGATCTATATCCGTCCCTCATTACACAAATACACCTCACCTGATATGCTTATAGCCACTAAGCATTTAAGTTTATACAGCTTGGAAGTGGAAAATATGCATATGAAGGATGATATGATCAAAATACTCACTTGCGTAATGATTGTATACATGGTATAAGTGTAAACACCAGTCATTAGTCTTCAATACCATTTTAACGTTGAACAGTTGTTAACTGAATGAATATTAAATTGAGGACCACCTTTACAATTGTTTTTATCCATTCATGTATTTTTTTTAATGGTCTACTTTTGTTATAGTATATGTGTTGTTGTTTTAATGACTCAACCCGCACTGCCACAAACTGTTAGAGGCAGAGCAACTTCTGGGACAAAGAATTCTAGTTTGGAAATGTCTTGTTGTTTTTTCTTTTCTCCATCTGCAAATAAATATAAAAGCATGGCAAAAGCAAGAATAACAAAAGGAATTAAAATGTGCTATTCTAATAATGAACACATAGCCAAAGCCAATTTGAGAGAGTTTTGCTTCAGTCAACAGTTATCTAGCCAATGAAATAAGGTCCAATTGAAATGATAATTTTTAATGGTGCAGGTGCCACATTTGCACCATGTGTTCCATTAAAAGGAACTGTACAAGAGTGCAAAGTTTTCATCAGAAATTAAAAAGGTGTTTTGAACAAAACAGTAATGGCACATTCCCATTTGGAATATTGTGTCCTATTGTCGTCGTTTCAGCACAATTTTGAGGGGGGCAGGACAGAATAAGTAATTAAAAGTTAGTACATCTTCCTGACAAGAAAGAAGAAGAAATTACACAATAGGTGTACAAAGCATAATTAAGATTAAGATTAACAAAATTGGAAGGGACCTTGTAGGTCATCTAGTCCAACCCCCTGCTCAAGCAGGAGACTCTACACCATTTCCGACAAATG
>JANHFT010005128.1:62894-77944 GCA_032467955.1 Pseudoxenodon macrops | reverse complement strand
TGCTATGAGATACTACTGTCTGGAGGGGGTGGGGGGAGGGGACATGGAGACAGAAGGATGCTTTGAAATATATATATTTAAATTAATATATATTATCTTGATTAGACCAATCTTTAAGATAACCCTTGCTTTAAAAAAAACTACAAATGAGGTAAGTCACACATTGAAATTAAATGCATCTTTAAGGAGTTCTCTCCAGCAAAATAAAAGCTTTCTCTTTTGCAAAGAAATTTTGTTTAAAATTTGCAGGATGACATACATTTTCCCTCTTATTCCCTAACATCTTGAAATGCTAATTCTTTTTTTTTCCCAAAAAAAAACCTCCAGAAAGGATGAATTATGCTGTCTATTCCAATAAACCAGACAAGAAACCTAGCATCCTTGAAATCCCTTAAAACGGAGGAATGTAGGACACTCGCAGCTTTCAGGCTGCGACACTCTCTCCCGGACCTGAGAGTAAATCATCCTGGACTCAGTAAAGACATTAAAGAAAGCGTGGCCAGGATTTCGGCTGCTGGAGTTGTGGGGCTGCTGTGAGGAGCAGAGCTACCGGTAGTAGAGAAGGGCTTACCTTCAAATTCGAGCCTTCTTCAGGAAGAGTGAAACGTAGTGGAGGTTTCCTCGGGAGTGATTTTCAGAGTCGTGGTGGTCTTCAATGGTCAACGACCCCTTTTTATACATATCACCGGGACAGAAATGTGTAGGCGTTCAACGAATACGGACTCGCCAATCAGCATCTCCTTTATCACTATAAAACCAATCCACGACTGACCACAAAACTCCCAACTCCCGAATTACGTCATTCCCAGTCACTGAGTATTCCATTCACAAAAAAATTGCCAGTCATTTAGGCACATCCGATAGGTTTATTTGCATTTAGGTCACTGAACGACTGGGGGTGGGGGGCAGTGGGGGAGGGCGGGGGGGGAGCGACAGGAAGAGACATAGAAAACGATTAATGAAATGTAAGGGAGATCGCCCCAAGTCATTAATAATATTTAGACAACCCCCATTGTCTTTTATCCCTCCAAGATCTCCCGAATCTTTTTGATGAATAAACTCAAAAGGGCAGGATATTTACTTATTAGAGGCGACATCTACTGCAAAAAGTGCTGCATTGCAGAAGGGAAGAAAAAAAGGACTTCGGTTGGCATACATGCTTTCTCAACTTTGCACCTTAGCATTGACCCCCAACAGTGCGAGGTGGCGATCAGTGAACAATCTCTCTTTTGAACCCTTAAGTGTTGGCTTCGGAGTCAGAGAGGCGCACTGTCTCCTATCAGCACAGAGTCTGGGGGGGGGCGTATAGTTAAATACACGCGCCTTGATAGATTTCCTACCTTTACTACGCTGCGTAGCCTAAAACTTTCTCATACTTAGTCGGAATTGGGACTAAGGGAATTCAATGCCCAGGTAAGGATGCTTAAGGTTCCCACCATCGCGGGCACGGAGGAAAATGGGGAATGTCTGTTTAGAAGAGCTTGACCAATCAGATCTCCTTCCGACGTGTCAGGTCACAAACTCCCAACAGTTCTAACCAAAATGAACTAGGGTGGGAAGTTATGCGTGAAAGCTGGGAAAAAGCTGATTTGCTATGAGAGTTGCTGAAAGCGTCAGCTCTGCTTGGCAGGCGTCCCTTCTCCAGTTCCGGAATCTTTAAAAAGAAAACAAAATAAAAAAAGGCAGCTAGCCCGACAGCAACTCCTTGGAAATATGAAAAGTTTCAGCGAGGAATGACCAAGTAGGTTCGGGCTGCCTGGACGCATTTTGTGGCGAGGCCTCATTTGTTAACCACTGGATTTTGGAGGAATTTGGAGGTGACCAGAGAACCTTAGAGACGGTCCCTTGCAAAGCGTGCGGGTCAGTTGGGAGCGGAACTTATTTCAGCTCAGCGAAACTGTCCGCTCCTCATTTAACCCCCTGCTGCAGAGAAAGCAGCAGCGTCTTCTCCGCCTGTTCAGCTGACGCCAGGGCTCGGCGTTCTGTGCAAAATGCATCCATGCGCCAAACGCGGAAAATCGGAGGCTGTGGGATTTCGTCACCCCGTTCAGTCAATCCCTTTGCAGGACCTGGGTTCAAATCACCCACACCAAAGCGCTTCCAGTCTCCAAGGGCATCCCCCACCCACCACCAACTCACGGCACCCGTCAGATCGGGAAACCGACACACCGGGAAGGCAAGGCAGGACAAATGAATGGGAGGACTTCTTTCCTGCCTGTAAATATTTATTAGAGACCCTGCGGTAACCAAGCGGCAACAGGAGGGGAACAAGGTGGTGAAAAGCAAAAGCAATCTCTCACCAACTAGGGGCCCTTAAGATGCCCGCCAGCCCCCCCCCCCAAAAAAAAGTTTCCAATTCTTGTGGCCAGGGAGAATTATGGAGAGAATCCAAAATAATATTAATATGAGTATTAATTGCTTCAATGATTTATTGGTGTTTTTTATTTTTTTGTAAGCTTCTCAGAGTTGCCTAATACAAAAATAAATTAAAAGTGCCGGGTTGGGAGGAAGGCTACTGTAATCCCTCAAGAAAAGACCCAAAAAGCTTCTTGCCAAAAAGTCTTCACAAAGCGCCCCAAAGCCAGGATTCCGATTCCTTTCTGGCAAGGTTGGCTTTTGGATCTACCCTTGTTTTGAGAGGGAAGCTATTCAGTATTATCTACTTTTTGAAAGGCTTGTCAGGAGGAGGAGGAGGAGGAGATCCATTCGCAACCGATCCAACCGGACAGCCTCAGCCCGTCGTCTGATGATGGCGGGGGGGGGGGCAAAATGGAGAGAGAAGATACCTTCACCCTAGCTGGGAAAGTGACATGAGAAGGATCCTGGTGCTCCAGCAGGAGATTGATTGGGGGGCTTTCCCCGTCCCACCTGTCTAAAGCTCTGGAATTGGGAGAACCTGGGCAGTCACGGCTGCATGTCTGGGATTGAGTGTAATTCACTTGTCGGTGCCAAACGCCATGGCTGAATCGATTGTCTTAATGGGGAATTGCATTGGCAAGGGCTGGACTGGGCTGGGTCTTCGCTCGCTCTTCCTCTCGCTCTTTCTTGGAGTCTCTGCTACAGGAGTCCCAGGCAGGTTCTCCCCTTGCCCTCCGGCCGGCCCCTCCCAGTCTCCCATCCCCCCTCCTTCTGTTCCTGGGTTGAAGTGGCCACGTTCTACCCGGCAGGTTTCCAGCTGCTTCGCTAAGCCCCTGGCATTCGGGGCGCAAAGAACAACATCCGCCGAGGAGGTGGAAAAACCTCTCGCGGAGCGCTACAAGGGCCCAATCCATCACTCTTTAAAGGGCTCTTAGTCATTGTCTAGCAGCTGCGGAGTCGTGCCTGGCGCTTGGACACCTGCTCCATCCAGGATGTTTGGATTTGCTACCCGCGCTAGTCATAAGAAAGTATCTCCGGGCTCCCGCCAGGACCTCCCCAGCCCCCAGCCCCAAAATTGAAGGAGAGTAGTGAAATGGAGAAGAACTTTAGGAAGGTGTACACTACCCTAAGAGGTGTTGACTCCGGAAACCGTTCCGTTTCGCGTGTAAGCGGGTGTTTGTGCTTTCAAGCGCGTCCTGTTCTTTTCCCTTCCTGTCCAACCCAAGGAACGCTCGCTTGCTCGCTCGCTCTCCCTCCCTCTTTCCATCTCTCTCTCTCCCTCCATCCTTCCCTCTCTCTCTCTCTCTGCCTCCATCCTTCCCCCCCTCTCTCTCCCTCATATATGAAGCTGAGTTAAGTGCCTTCCCTTCTTCGCTAGGAACACGAAAACTCTGCCGTTCCCCTGGAAGGAAGGTTGGGTGGCTGATGCAAGACTAAAGGACTAAAGACTAAAGCTTGCTCGAGCTCATGGTTTGTTTGGGTTGGTTTTTTTTTTTTTTTTGTACAATTACCCTGGCAAGAGTCCGGGTCAAAGTCTCCGCCACTTTCTAAGACTTACAGTCCCGCTTCCCCTGTTCCACAAGGCAGGGGAGAAATGTGAGGAGCGGAAAGGTGTTGGCGAGGGAGGTGTAGACTTTAGAGAAAATGGTCTCAGGAGGGAAGAAAATCAACCCAGCTGGTTGTTTGCTTCTACACAAGCCTTTGAGCCTAGACTCTAGTCTAGCCCTAAGTGAAAAACCTATCTTCTACTTCCTTTACCAGAAGTCCCTCTTTGTCGAAAGAGAAAAAACACAGAGGCTGCCATGTACAGGTTCCCTCCCACCGACACATTACAAAGTGGGGAAACCCCCGGAAGGTGGAAGATTTTGGAGGATCTTCTGTGAGTAGCCCAGAGGGCGGGATATAGGAGAGATGCTTCTAATAGGACACACACACACACACACACACACACACCACGGCTGCTTCCGGGGTGACAGGCGCACTGGGTGAGTGGACAGGCCCCCCTCGAGGTGTGGAAACGCTGCCCTGTTTTCTTTCCCCTAATTGAGTGTAGAGGCGAAGGGTTTTTTTTTTTATTCCGCCAGCTCGAAGACACTCCTTTGATGGGCTTCTGGACCTGGCCCCGCCTGAAACGACCCGAGCCTCAGCTGAGCTAACAAGGGAAGGGAAGTAATTAGCTAAGTGGTTTCGCGCCGCGAGAGGAATGGCGAGGCGCTCTGCCGTTCTCCAGTTCCCTGGCAGCCTGCCCCCCTTCAACATATGGAACAATTTGGAACCAAGCAGGCATTGCGCGTTAGGTTCCAATGCCATATTCGTATTTTCTCTGGGGAAAAAACCCCCATTCGATGCAGCCGGAATTCTCTGGCACTTCTGTCTTTGCCGAGTTTGCGACTGCAGTTGGACGGCAAGAGTCAATCTACTAATTTGAAAGTAAATTGCATTGGATCGTAGGCGAGCTGCTCGCTCCTAAGATCACGCTGCCTAATCCGAGGCAGCAGCCTAATGGAATTGGACGCCTGTAATAAATTTAAATGAATTATAATAACAGCTCCGATTGAACAAAGTTACCTTTGAATAAATCTGCATAGGACTGTACAGCTAAGGCTTTAAATGGCTAAAATGAAATCACCACATTTGGAGACGACACGTATTTCTAAAAAAAAATCCGTTGTCACAGATCCAGGAAAAAATCACTGGGAATCTATTTCTCTGGCGTAGTTGGCCAGGTAGGGCTGCTCTCAGTCCAATCTCCCTCAAAGGGCTTCTCCCATGGAAACCATCCTGAGTAGTTGAAGGAAACGTGGAATATACATTCAACAAGCAAACACCGGTATTAATGGTTCTGAGAGGGCCAGTGAAGCAGATCCAGGTAATTTCACCTGGGCAATTTCTAGAAAGGCAACATGGTTGTGCTTTTAAAATCTATGCCACAAATAAGAAAGCAGCAGGTTAAGATTTTTCGTAGATAAACTAATGAGTTTCTTGAATCTGTGAAAGCTCACCAGAGAGGGAGGGAGAGCAAGAGAGTTCCCTAGCTCAATTCATTTGATGAATAGACAGATAAGTAGAGTAGATGGATGGATGGATGGGATGGATGGATGGATGGATGGATGGATGGATGGATGACAGACAGACAGACAGACAGACAGACAGAGAGGCAGAGAGGCAGAGAGGCAGAGATAGAGACAAAGACAGAGGTAGAGAGATGTCAATTTTTTTGTTCCATATTCTCTCAAGTGAATCTATGGAAACTCAGGGTAGTCATGGTAGAATTGAAGGAACTTTTAAAACCATATGTTGTATTCCTCTCCTAAACTGTTCTAGCGCCACTGAAACTTTGATCAAAACTCACCGCAGTGTACAAAATGATCCTGCCAGCACTATAATAATATATCAGTAATGAAATAGCTTTTACATTGTCACAGCACTTGCCCAATGATTTTATCAATATCTAGAATAGAAATGCTTATCTGGTCAGAGGGCAGCTGTCCAGGTATACCACAGAATTTCACATTTTGATTGTTCATTTGATTAGAGTTACTCAATGCTATTTTGTTTTCTTTGTGATACAGAAAGTGTCTAGCAACACATGTAACATGTTTAATATATCTATATATTCACACCTATATCTATATCATCTAATAGTGTAAACTATTATATATTGTGTATTGTAGTATATTTATTTATTACATTTATATACTATTGAAGTGACTGTGGCTCATAATCTAATATGAGAACCAGTTTAATGGTTAAGACCCCAGTCTAGAAACCAAGAGACTGGGAGTTCTAGTCCCACTTTAGGCATGAAAGCTGGCTGGATGACTCTGGGACAGTCACACTCTCTCAGCCCAATTCACCTCACAGGGACAATAGGAAGAGAAAGGAGTATTAAATTGTTTGCCCCCTTAAGTTATTTATAAAAAATAATAAAGGTGGGATATAAATACCCTGTTTCCCTGAAAATAAGACCTCCTCGGATAATAAGCCCAATCAGGCTTTTGAGCGCATGCACTAAAATAAGCCTTCCCCTGAAAATAAGTCTTCCCCAAAACACAGCAGCAGCCATGAGGTGACCACGCTCACCGCCTCCTGCACCTCAAAAATAACAAGACCTCCCCGAAAATAAGGCCAAGAGTTTATTTCGGGGGTGAAAAGAAAATAAGACACTGTCTTATTTTCGGCGAAACACGGTATCTGATTGCTATTGCTGTTTTCGTTAATATTTAAAACAATTGCTTAAAAAATAGTTATATGTGTACCTGTATTTTCTTCCTTTGGCATTTAGTAAATAAGAAGAAAGAAAACCAAAATCTTATAGACAAATGGTATTTTAAAACTGCTTTTTAAACACTGTTAAACACCAACCCTATGTCTGAATTTTGCACCAGGAACAAGACTACTGTCCAAGGTAGCAAGAGATAACTCAAGCTTTGTTTGGACCGACTATCCTACACAATCCAAGTAAGATTCTCTTTTCTTCCCTTTGAAAGACAGAACAGAATTCTCTGCTACCCTGGCATGGATTGGAGGTGGGGCGGGGGCGATGGAAGAATTCAGAAACAGCATTTACTAAGGAAAGGTTTACAAAGAAGAGCACATAGCCTTAAAAAAAAAATCAAGTCAGAAAGTAGCCATTTTCACTGACCTACCTCTAGATGGCACCACCTATGAAAAAATTCCATAGGACTATCATTCACTTTTTTACACGTACAATTTTTATTAATACGCTTAATCAAGGAGATTAAAAAAACCAACACAAACTAGCAGGAAAAAAGAATGCAAAGAAAAAGGTGCAAGAAAGAAAGAAAAATGGAAGGAAATAGAAAAGGAAGAAAACAAAGAAAGGCTTTCAATATTCTTCACAGCAGCAATAAGTACTGATATGTTTTGACCTCTCTCTCTCTAAAGTTACACATTGCTCCTCTTTCTATAATAGATCCTGTCTAATCATCACAACCACAAATCACAAGTTTGGTGTTGTTGTTTTTTTTTCATTTTTAAACAAAATGCCATTAAGAGGTTTCCAGTCACCACATCATAAGGCTATCATTCTCCTGTGGAATTAACTGTCCTATCAAAAGCAACACATGTTAAATAATAAAAATTATGTCTAAACAAAGAACTAGTGAAAGAGAAAGCTTGATCTATGCTCTTTTTACGTTCAGGAGAAGAATTTATGGCTGTTTTTCCTGCCAGAAGGACAGCTGTGGAGGTGGGAGGGAGGGACGGAGACCCCAGTGAATCTACCAATTGCTGTTCTGAAACTACTCTGCACTAAATTGAATGAAAGCAGAAATCCTGTCTGGATTGTGTTGTTGAAGGAAAGGAAAGCTTGACTGTGGAGGCCAGCACAATGAGCAATGTATTTTGCTTTTGTTGCCCAAAACCAAGAATAACGCGGGGTAATTCTTCCAAGCTGAATTCTTTATTGTTTCACAGCTAAAGACAAAATGTTGCCAGACTGAGGAACAGATACTATCTGCATCTACAATACATCAACTTATGAGCGCAGTCGAGTCCTAAATTTCTGTTGCTCAGTGAGACAGGAGCTAAGTGAGTTCTGCCCCATTTTACGACTTTCTTGCCACAGTTGTTAAGTGAACCACTCCAGTTGTTAAGTTAGGAACGCAGGAATTAAGTGAATCCGGATTCCCCATTGACTTTGCTTGTTAGAAGGTCCCCAAAGGAGAATCACATGACCCTGGGACACTGTAATCGTCATGAATATGCGTCAGTTGCCAAGCGTCTGAATTTTGATCACGTGACCACAGGAAAGGTGTAATGGTCAGAAGTGTGAAAAACGGTCATAAGTCACTTTTTTCGATGCTGTTGTAACTTTGAATGGCCATTAAACAAACTGTTTTATGTCGAGGACTACCTGTACTCTGTGAATTGTGAGGGAAGTGCCATCTTCACCCTGTTTCTCTCATAAAATGAGAGTTGCCTGTTATTCCTCTCAGAATACAACTCCTTACTACATTTGATCACAGCTTCTGACTTAAGAAAGGAAAGCATGTACTGACCAGGAGGAAAAGTGCTTAGACCAGTGGTGAGATCCAATTTTTTTTACTACTGGTTCTGTGGGCGTGGCTTGGTGGGCGTGGCAGGGGAAAATCTCCATTCCCACCCCACTCCAGGGGAAGGATATTGCAAAATCTCCATTCCCACCCACCCCATTCTGGGGCGAGCCAGAGGTGGTATTTGCCGGTTCTCCGAACTACTCAAAATTTCCACTACCGGTTCTCCAGAACTTGTCAGAACCTGCTGGATTTCACCCCTGGCTTAGGCCACCTGTATCACTAGATAAACCTAACATGCGATGTGGCCAAGTGTCAATGCAACCTTTTAATCTCCATTTCTAAACTGCAAAAATGTTACTGTATATGGCGTTGGAGAAAGTAGCAGACATAATATCTGAGATTAGATTACTGCTAATCCAATATCTGGAGCCTAGTCAATTTTGGAGACTTAAGTCCATGCCTCCGCAGGATTGCATTTTTTCCCTTTTAAATTATTTATTTTTTAATTTAATTATAAATTTTATTTGAATAATACATTTTTTAAAAGCCCCTCCATTTCACAAGAATCCAATAAAATGTGGAAGATAATAATGTTATATGGTTGGCTGATTTACTTAAAAAAAAAAAAGGACAAGAAGATGTTTTGGAAACCATAGAAGCAATTTGAAGGTCCCTTGAACCTTCAAACAGGAGCCGAGAATGTCAAGGTTCTTCTGAAGACAACAGCGGGAGATAAAGAATTTAAAATAAGCAAGGAGGGAATTCTGAAGGAGTCAACCAGATTAAGGCTGCAAATATACTTTCTCAGACTGTTTCGTTCTGAGAATGCCAGCTGCAAAAATAGGAAGGATCAGATTAGAAGTATGTTAAAAGTTTAAAAATCAAACAAAACCTGAAATTTCTGAACATCTTTTTAGAGTTTGATGTCAGAATCTCTTTTCTGTAGTAACGCAGATCTAAATTATGCATCGGAGAGTACAGCTTGCTGCGGTGAATCTGTAATTTTGTGACTTCTGCCGTTGTGACTAGACAATGAGACTCTTTCAAAAGAAAAAAAGATAAACTGAGAAGTTCCAGATTTATTAACCTTGGACCAGAAATCCCTTTTTATTAGTGTTTGTGCTATCTGCTTTTTCCTCTCTTTACGACTTAGTAAAGAGGAATTGCAGTAATTATATTTGTGTAGGCAGTTGTGTATATAATATCTTTTCCAAAAAGAGGTTGCTGAAAATAACCTCAAATTTCAATGTAAATACAGGTAGTCCTCGATTTACAACCACAATTGAATCCAAAATCTCTGCTGCTAAGTGAAACATTTGTTAAGTGAGTTTTGTCCCATTTTAGGACCTTTCTAGTCACAGTTGTTAAGTGAATCACTGCAGTTGTTAAGTTAGTAATGCAATTGTTACGTGAATTTGGCTTCCCTATTGACTTTGCTTGTCAGAAGGTTACAAAAGGAGATCACTTGACCCCAGAACAATGTAATCGTCATAAATATGAGTCAGCTGCCAAGTGGCTGAATTTTAATCACGTGATCTCAGGGTGTTGCAATGGTTGTAAGTGTGAAAAATGGTCATAAGTCACTTTTTTCAGTGCTGTTGTACCTTCAAGTAGTCACTAAATGAATTGTAAATTGAGGACTACCTGTATGCATAGAGGTTTTTCATTCATTATTCGCAGAATCTCATGTTCTAGACCAGGAATGTCACATAGCGGCCTACAGGCGGGATGCATCCCGCGCATGTCATGCCCACCCCAGCTCCGTGAATGGGAAAAACATCATGAAACGTCACGTGATGGCAATGTGACACGGTGAGTTTGCCACCCGTGTTCTAGAGAGACTAAACTTTTAATCCTGTGTGGTTATTTGTAGTCTTTACATACATGTAATGTAAGCATGCATGTGGCTTTAGATATATGTGAAATGTAAGGGGGAAAATAAATAGGTGATAGAGGACAAAAGGAAAAGATAAGACAGTATGTATAAAATAAGATCAACCTTTAAACCTGTTACTTTTAAGACCTATGATATTTTTGAATAGTAAAGTGAATTATAGGAGTAGAAATGTTACAGATGTACCTCCTAGAAACAAAATATTTCTGAGAGTTCAAATTCTAATGTAGGTCACCTATATTCCAAAAATCAAAGCACAGAATGCCATTTTTATGATACGTTACAGATTTTAAAGCAGGGACCCCCAAATCTTTTGGGTGTCAGGGACCAATTCCGTGGAAAAGTGATTTTTTTTTGTGGACTGTTGTGCGTGTGGTTTCCCAAGCTGTCTGAAACCCACACTTGTGGGGATGGGATTTTGCTTGCTTGCACAGCCCAAGCTCCTTGTGAGCCACAGACCATTGCCAGTACTCAGCCCGTGGATTGGGGATCCCTGTTTTAAAAGACTTTTTAAAAAATTAGCTGTATGTGCAAGGCAAAAAGAGTGAGGATACTGTTGTGAAATAAGTTTCTCAATATTAAAAGCACTTAGTTCAGCAAAGTTTTGTCAATTCTATTTAAAAGATATGAAATGATGTGTCTGTTCAAAAGAATAACCACTCTACAGTATACAACTTCAATGAAGTAAGTGCATAACTAAATATGGAGTTCTCTCACTAGCTAGGATCATTCTGTGACTCACTCAAGAACCCTTGCCTATATTCAGGATAGGATTTGTTTGCCCTTACTAAGAACTAGTTGCCTGGGGCAATGTATATACCAGTGATGTTTGGTGCCGAGTGCCCAAAGCGCACACGTGTGCCCCAATCCCCAAAATGCAACCCAAACGCCCCCTGTGAATGCACCCTGGCCCTGCACATACACGTGCAATCACCATGCATGCGCCCCGGTCCCTGTTTTGGCTTCCAGGTTGGTTCTCCTGCATTTCTGTCGCCCATGCCTTCCTCAATTTCCTCAGTTTCTCCCCCCAGCACACGCTAGCTTTCTCCTGCATTTCAGCTGGCATGCCCGGAGAGAGGGCTCTACGTGCCACCTGTGCCATAGGTTCACCATCACAGGTATATACAGTTTAGATTAGCAAATTAGCAGTGTAATATCACACCATCCTATTTTCCATTATACGATTCACAACTAACTAGGTTCACATATGGTAGAAGGCAGATGTTTAAGCAGGAAAGAACAGCAACAGAAATAGATTTTTAAATAAAATGAGCTGATGGCTCAAAGTCAAAGGTGCTTTTTCAAAAGGCAACTGGACTGTTTTTTTCTCCCGGAGGAAGAAGAAGAAAAAGCACCTTTGAGACAACTATGATCTGGATGACTGAGAATCTCCACAGAAAATGAGCTAGTTATGGACCCATATTCACATATCAATGCTACATGATGGGGGAAAATAAATTTAAGGAATAGATCTAAGTATCAGCCTTCGTACAACAGTTTTACCATCTTTTCAAAATTAAGTTCTCTAGAGAAGCTTTGTTGCTGGGATGCGTTTGTGTATATTTCTGTATTTATGTATTCATCACACTTCCATAAAAACATTTATAATACACTAATAACAAGTCAGCAAAATCATAAAGCATAGCACAACATTCTCTAAGACATGCCATTAGCAATTAACTGAAATTAGTAGTTAATTAATGCCATTAAAAGAAAAAAAATAACGTAAGGGACGATCACATCAGGCAAGTCAACAATTCCTCAAATAATTATTCCACAATTACAAGAGTATGTATATAAAATGTTTAGTAATATTAACATGGTGTGCTTATGAAAATCATTAGCATAAAACAAGCCAGAATATTGCAACAATGAAAAACCATGTCATTAATGCACATCTTATAAAGGCTTTTATTTTGTTTTCAAAAATCTTAAATTGAAAGTGCACTTGCCTTCTACAAAAGTGCTCTTGAGATTTTGTGTTTATGACCTGCGTACTATTAGATAATAATGCAAGTGCATAATAGCTAGTAATAGAATTGGAACTTTATTAATCAAAAACTCCTTTACTCCGTATGGTTAACAGGCATTAGATATACTTCTCAAATATCAAAAGTTACTCTTAGAAGACTGAATGTGACAAACATACAACGTACATGAAGTGTTGGAAGATTTGAAGTGGCACCTGCCTTCACACCCAAATGTTTTGTTTGGGGAAATTCAATTTAGAAGTAGAAAAAATAAGATTTTGTAGGCAGCATCAACATATATACAGGAAAGAGATTTAAAATTTCAAACAGTGGTTGAGCTGTACTTTGTTTCTTTTGCAACTGGTGAGACCAACATTATACCATTGATTAAGTAATTTATAAATTCAATTTCTTTTTTAATCTGTCTTTTCCATTTTTCGGGGGTCATATAGCTTGTCAGGTATCTGGCTAACATATGTTTCAGAGTGATTCAATGAGCATTCATGGCTGATGAAAGGCTTGAACCTAGATCTCCTTGATCCTACTCTAACACTTTAACCCAGGGATAGGCAACTACCGTATGGCAACCTTACACCCTGTGGACTTCAATTCCCAGAATTCCTGAGCCAGCATTGACACGCATTGCGCATGGCTTTCTGGCAGTTGAAGTTTGCAGGTTGCTATATTGCCCTACCCCTGCTTTTAACCACTAAACTGAATTTAATGAGATTCAGTCCGTATATAATCCAGCCTGCTGCCATCCACAAGTGTTGCTTCTACAGTTCTTTTCATCCTCCACAAAGACATGGGGATTGAGAGCAAGGAGGTTAAAAACGTATCTGAAAAGAAGGCTATTTTAGCAAACAAGTCTCCTTTAAATCAAACTTGATTCTCAGGGAACTAATGGACCCGCCCATGTAGCTTTCCTGACAATAAGGCAGAAGTGTATTGCATTATGTTTTCCTGGTTTTCCGATTTTACTTTTCCGTTTAGGCAACAGCCCCAGTTTTGTCTGGTAGTCACACATTCAAATGATAACCAAGCCTCATTTTAGGAAGGATCAGTCTGTTGCTGCCACCTGCTGAATTTTTGTCCTTCCTCTCTGACTATAAAAAATATATTCTACCACTGACAAACACGCATTGTTGGCAATCAATAATTTATTTTCATTGCTTAATTAAAACTGCTAACGTTGTGCTTGCAAGAAATAAATTTCCCTCTTCAAACATCTGCGTTCTTTGGAGAAAATTACATTACTCCAAGTAAGATTTGTTGCACAGTCAGCCAAATACTTAAGACTGGATTTGGCATTTTTGTCCACCTATCCAGTCCTTTCCCACGAATTGGGATGGACAGATGTTGTTGTTTGATGCTGTTAAAGATACTGTCACAGGATGTAAGCTATTATGAGTAAAGCTGCCTTTTGCAATTGACTGATGGCGATTTTATCAATGCCGATGGTGTTGAAATGATGCTCCCAAATATTAAATATTATTATTTTTTCTGCATCTGGCTCACGCAAAGCCTAACTCTGCAATATAATAGAAGAACAAGAATATTACAACTTTAATCTAAGGCAGATTTCAGCAGACATTCCTCTTGCCTGCTTTCAGAAATCTCTGGAAAAGGGCACTGAATTCACTCATTTATTTTATTCATTTTATATTACACTTTTGATGTTTATTTTCTAAGTGTGAAGACTCTTCAGAAAAATTCTCCACCTAAAATCAGATCTGTCATATAAGCAAAGCTTGTTGAATTACCACAAAAAAAATAGTTTTCCTGCAGCTATGACTGCACCTAGATTGACTCTCCTGCTGGAATTTTTTTTCTCTGGCAAAACCTCATTTCAGTATTATAGATGGTGGAAGCTTTGGGCATCTTCAAGACTGTAAATGTGCCACTGTTAAAACCTGCTTAGAAGAAAATTGCACTGAGTGCTAATTAAAAATAAAGTGGGCAGGAAGATAAAAGAGAATACTCAACATTTTCTCCTGGTGACTTCATGCTATTTTCTTTGCAACGGTACCAAAATATATTGGTATTATCTTCTACCATGATATTTTTCAACTAACCACTCTAGCCTACAGCCTTGGTATAATTTTCCATTCAAGTACTAACTCGGTTATGCTCCTTTTCGGCTTTTGAGGTCAGACATTCAAAAATGACAAGAGAAATATTGAAATACCCACAATGGAGGAATGGACTATAAAGATGGCAGAAATGACAAAACAGACCCGCTGGGAGAGGGATAAAATAATAAGTACTTTTATAAAAAGACCTGAAACGTTTTATGAACTTTTTGCTGAAACTGGAAAAGAGTGAAATGTTAATTTCTGGATTTGATGAACAGAAAAACAATTGAATAAAAAGGCTGAAGTGATATTTGTAAAAGGGAAAGGTCGGCAGTTGATAATTTTTTGGTTCTTGTTTCTTGTTTCTTTCTTTTTCATATATCTATATCTCATTCATACACACACACACACACACACACACACACACACAAAATCAATGTTAAAAACTATTAATTATATAAATTACTTTTGACAGCAGTCCATGTTTCCTGAATCAATACAGTTCAGGTAGTCCTCAACCTATGACCACAATTGAGCCCAAAATTTCGGTCCTGACAGTTGTAAGTGAATTTTGCCCCATTTTACAACCTTTCAAACCCGGAGCCAAACCAAAACCCGGGATGGTACATCACAGCCAGCTGCTCATGACACTACACCACAGAACTCAGGAGGTTGCAACACTAAAGCCCAGGAAGCCACAACACAGCCAACTACCCAGGATGTTGCAGCACAG
>JANHFT010005128.1:48883-62794 GCA_032467955.1 Pseudoxenodon macrops | reverse complement strand
GTGATTTGAAAAAGAATTGGAATTGTGATTTGAAAAAGAATTGGCAAATGTATATGGAAATGAAATTGGATAATGAACTGTGTGAAAAATAAAAAACTATTTGAAAAATAGAAATAAAAATAAATGATAACGTCCACAAAATTAAACCTCACATCAGCAACAATCACGTTAAACAGAAAAAAAATAGTATCTGAATAAATATGTATATGCTTTTATTCACTTATTTATTAATTTTTTTATGCCGTCTGATCCCAACAGGTCTTGCAGATTGTCAACATGTTGGGCCATTGGAATAAATCCATAAATAATGAAAAGTTCATATTTTCTATTTAGATCAACTAAAAAGCAGTAAGCAAGCATTCAAGTTACTAAAAATTATCATTACTGTAGGGGAAATTCTAGAGTAATAATTAGTCATTATGAAGCAGTAATAGTAAATGAAGCAAACATACAATGAATCATTTTAGAGCATCATTTTCCTTCCTTTTTTTGTTTCACATGAAATTGGGTATTTTCCTTCACTTCCAATTATGAAATTTAGCTGAGGAATTCAATGAGTAATCTTTACTGAAATGCATTTCCACTTTTTCTTGAGCCTAACCAAATTTAACCCTATCCAGACACGGTTCAAGCTTTCTACAGCCTTGCCTGAAGTGTCATCTGCATCCTAAGAGGTCACTAAGGGGCGTGCATAAGCGCACCAGCATGCCTACCATCCCTGTCCTATTGTTCCCTTTTCTCCAAATCCATCTCATGTATTCATAATCTTGTCTGTACTTGTATCTGTTTTCTAATATATGCTTGACGAAAATAAAATAAATAAAAAATAAAAATAAGATGCTATGGTGTACAGCAGGGCTGTCAAACTCACGGCTCATGGGCCGGATATGTCATGTGCTGGTCATACCCGGTTTATCGAAGGGGGAAAAAGTCATGATGCATTACGTGACTTGATGACGCGAGTTTGACACTCCTGGTCTATAGTATCAAAAGCTGTCAGGGAACTAATAGGACAGGAAAAGTGAGGTCCCCCAACAAGGACCACACAAGGTAGTCAACCAATGGTGACTAATGCCATGACACCTGAAGCTCAGTCACTTGGGCCTAGATCCTGTTTTCTTTCCTAACATTTACAACCTCAATTTTCTTCACCTAATTAATGCACGTCCTTCCCAAATTAATTGGTTTATGTGACCTAAAGAGGCTCATATCTTATTGTTGCCATTCTGGCTAAAAAATTTTGTAGACTTTTCTAAACTTGCTTCAGAATGTTTAACTATCATTCTTTTCTTTAGCTTTTTTTCCCTTCCCTTTGCTTTTACCCATTTTTTCTCATTTCCTTTTGACCGATGCTTCCTTGATTATTTCCTTCTGCTCTTCTGATTCTTTCCTTTTATTAATTTCTCTGAGTTCAACACCAGTTAAATGCCAAGTTCTTTCTTGTCCCCAGATTCAACTCTGACCTATGGGTCTTTTTCAGGAAGGCATGCCAGAACTTTTTTTTTAAAGACAACTTTGTTCCTGTCTCAGGGCACTTCCATAGTTTAGAGTGTTTATGTTCCTTAATCCCTTCTTTTGTGTGAATTGGATAAAACATATGCTTGTATGATGGATGCATTCTGAGGACAGCTTTAAAGGCATAGTCTCCCATGAGAGACATTTGATTAAAAAAAATCACTAATTTGATAGAATATTTCTGCAATATTTTCCCTGATTGGGAAAATAGTGCCTAAATATCCCATCAAATTAGTAACTGCCACTGATGATGTTTCAAGAATTTTCTGATACCAGCACCATGTCAAATAATTATCTATTTTACAATCATGATCTCAGAAGTAAATCAAGAAAAATATCAAAAAAAGCATCAATTTTTAAAAAAATAAATAAAAACAGAAATATTATGCCATGGATCATGAGTATCATGTTTCAAAATTTTTGGAACATGATGCCTATCGTCACCTATTTTGTATCATCATCTATTTTGTACCGTTGTTAAAAACCAATGTTGTCCACTTCTCACCCTCATGTTAAGGGCTGCTTTAGGACATCAAAAGGTTACCCATGCCTTGCCTCTATAGGAGAATCTTGATGGAAGAATAGTAATTGTTATTTTTCTTCCTAACAGGGTCTGCTTTTTAACTGGAAGTGACTGGCCAGTTTGTTGGCCAAACCTGATGTCACAGAGTGATTGGTTCAAAATTACCTAGCCAGTTTTCATACCTTAGACAAGACTAGAACTCACAATCTCTTGCTTTCCAGCCAGGTGCCTTAACACTAGATCAAACTGGCTTCCTGCAAAAATACATCTGGAGCACCAGATACTCCTTTAATCTTGGTCACAGAACTAGTTTATAGATTGGTAACTGTTCAACTCAAAAGTATTTTAGAACAACAAATAAACAGTAGCATGTCAATAGCTAATGGTTGGGGCGGGAGGGTGGAAATGATCCTTGAATATTTAAAGAGCACAACTGAATAACTTATCTTTCCATCCAAAATCTCTTTCAGTAATTTTTCAAAGCAAAAGGAAATAAAAAGAGAGAATGAGCAAAGGGCATTATTCTATAAAGATTTGCAGTAGCAGTTCCATAATTCTTTCAGTAATAGGTAAAAACAAAAAAACACCTTCTTTGACATTACGGTAAGAGTAAATATTTCAGATCATATCAGCATGAGTTAATATTTTAATTATTTCTACTTGGATACAATTAAAAAAATGTTTGGATGCCGTTGTTACAATACAAAAATAGCAAGTTTAATTCACACAATAATTTTCTGTGTTTACCCACAGAATAGATGGTTGAAACATATTATGTGTACGTTTCATAACTTGTTTTATGGCTGAACTGAAAGTAAGTGTTCCAGTTGAAAAGTGTAGTCTGTTCAAAGGCTGTGCAAATAACATCCCGGGGGAAAATTGAAAGATGAAGCAGTTGGTTTTTTTTAAATGCATGGTGCAATTTAAAATGGTTTCTTGAAGAGGGGCAAACATTTATTCCCGCGGCCTCCTTTATTTGTATCCACTTCGAACTCACAAAAGAAAAAGAACTACGATTAAATTAGACACACCACCAATACACTGATCCCACTATTAGCTGCCTCTTTCTTCACATTTTCTTTGGGACACGTGAGAAAGAGACTTCAAAAGGGCAGAAGAAGTGAAGCTGTTGCGAACTCTCTAGATTTCAAAACCAGTGTGGAGAAGATGCATCCTCCGCTTCTGGCTTGGATACGTTCTAATTTAAAGCGTCCTCCACCCTATTTAAAGAGGATCTCGGCAACGCCGTATTGCTACATAAGACGCTTTGTTTATTGGAAAACTCTGTCTAAAGTGAAGGGGCGGGACAGAGGGAGAGTAGCCTTGGCATTGGCTTGGAAGGATCTTCACTCCGTGCAACACGTGGCTAAGATGTCCCAGCTTGATGAAATTCCACGAGTAGAATTTGGAATCCGGACGCCCAGGAGGAAGCGGGAAAGCAGCACCCCACCGGGTGAGAAGAACCGGCCAATCCGGCTCGCCACAGCTTGACAAGCAGTTCCGGCCTCCTATAAAAAGGAGGAAGAAAGCAACTAGGGCGTTCTGAGGTTGGACTCTTGTGTTGACAATTAGCCACTGGCCTGGGAGGGGCTGGGAGGAAGGAATGTGGTCCGAGGGGCTGCTGGTGGGTTTAGTTACCGGCGCGGCTCTCCTCTTCCTCGTGCTGGCGCTGGTGGTGAGGCAGCTGCTGAAGCAGAAGAGACCCGCTGGCTTTCCGCCTGGTCCGGCGGGGCTCCCTCTCATCGGCAGTATCCATTCCCTGGCCGCGGAGCAGCCTCACGTCTACATGAAGAGGCAAAGTCAGCTGTACGGGCAAGTAGGTTCGGAGGGACCGTGGCGGATCAAAAGGGAGCCGTTAGCTCGTTCGCCATTCGCATCTCAGCCTTTCAAACTTTCTCCGGTCAGCTGCACGCTGCATAGGTTGGACTACAACTCCCATCCCTGCTTATCTTTTCACTTTGCTGGTATGGGTGATGGGAGTTGTTTTGCAGCGTATCTGAGGATGCCCGGTTTGGGTTTGCATGTTTGGAGAAAATCGGGCTACTTTATCGAAATTATTGCTTCTTGTTTCTTCTTATCCCAGAGCAACGAAGCTGAAAACAGTTGTTGCACAAGGGCAAGTTTAAAATGAAAAAGAAAAGCTTAGGCTATTTTGTCCGTGATCTTTGGTACATTTTTATGACTTTTTAACGGGGTGGCGAGGGACAGAGGGAATTTTATTAGTACACTGTACAGTCTATATATAATTAACTTGCTTGTTCAGCAGGACATAACTCTGAATATGTCATTTTATAATTGTTGGTACATACATGTCAGAATGTAATTTCTTTGTACTTTTCTTCGTTATACAGGTAGCCCTTGACTTATGACCACAATTGGATCCAGAATTTATGTTGCTAAGTGAGAAATTGGTTGCGATTTGCCCCATTTTACAACTTTTCTTGCCACATTTATTAAGTGAATCACTGCAGTTGTTAATTTAATAACACGGTTGTTATGTGAATCTGACTTCACCATTGACTTTGCTTGTCAGAAGGTCACAATAGGTGATCACATGACCCCCGGAGATTGCAACGGTCATAAATATGAACCAGTTGTCAAGCATCCAAATGTAAATCATGTGACCATGGGGATGCTGCAATGGTCATACGTATGAAAAATGGTCATAAGTGACTTTTTTGTAACGTAACTTTGAACGGTCACTAAATTAACTGTTGTAAGTCAAGGATTGCCTCAACATGAGAGACTTACTAGAATATGGTTTGCTTTGTGTAGAATTTTAATAATAAAATAGAACACTTATAGACCAACCACCTGTTTCAATAAATTGTCCTCCAAACAGATTTGACCAGTATAAAGTGAAAACTGATAGTTGCCGATTTTCTTTCAAACTTGTTAAAGTAGGCAATAAGGCAAAAAAAAGTCAAGATAACTTTTTACTGGAAGGTAAAAACAAATAGGAAACTCACTGTGTGGTATGTTTGTGTTTGTATGGTGATAGTAATCTTAGGCAAAGAGAGGATCGTCTGAATAATTTAGTGTTTCTAGAAATTATCTGTGGAATTTGGAAAATACGAATGAATGAGAATATTTGTTAATATATCTTTTATATGCAGTTTTTTTATTTCTTAAGATCTTTAGTCTTGATCTTGGAGGCATATCAGCTATTGTACTGAATGGCTATGATGCAGTAAAAGAATGCCTTGTTCAGCAAGGTGAAGTGTTTTCAGATAGGCCTTCTCTGCCTTTGTTCAAGAAGCTGACCAAAATGGGAGGTATGTCTGTTGGCATCAGTGATTTTTTTAAATAGAAGTTTATTGCATAACAGAATTATTTTGAAATCTGTCTATTATCTTATATTTTAGTCTGGGGGGAAAAAACCCAGTCTTGAATATATTTTGTTTACACCCTAATTTCAAATGCCAGATTAGACCAAAGGTTTACAAGCAATACAAGTTGAGGTTCTGCACTCCCGTGCTGAATTCTCTCTGTTGGTGGGCTTCAGAAGGAGCCAAAGCCACCCTGTAGGGGTGGTGAAGCAAAGGGGGGCACCCTGTGAGGTCGTGGAGAGTCACAGGCCTCCTGTCCGACCCGGGGTTCTTTTTCCCTCTCAGGCACGGTGAGGAGAAGAGGCAGCCTATAGATGGCTGCCACGAAGCTGTGACAACCGAGGAACAACTAAGACTGGTGCTGGAGTGAAGTAGGTGAACAATGACTGCAACTGGGAGAGGATTCATTTTCACTTAAAACCTAACCCCAAGGACTAATATAGAACTATTTGCTTAGAACTATTTGTTAAAGCGGCAATTAAGCATACTGAGAAAAATACCAGACTGGAAGGAAAAGACTTAAAGAGAGAAAAACAATATATTTTTTAAAATACAGAAAATTGGACTCAAACTGGGAAGACGTGGTAATGGGAAAGCATTTTGGAATGCTGGAGTTATTGGCTTAAAAAATTATTCTGCTTTTATAATTGAACTATTATTAAAATTACGATTGAAAGATTAAGATTGATTAATGGCAACACTGAAATTTAAGCTGAGAGGACCACTTGCTGACGAAAGAAAAATATACAGGGCTGGGAATACTTACATGAAGGATTGTGAAAATATTTAATGGGTTATATCTAACTACCCCATGACTACTGGAGACTCAAATATGAGGAAGTTATTCAATTAAAGTGACCCCTGAATGCTATATTAGAAGATTGAATCTGTAAAGGGGACATAGAGGTACCTGAGAACTCCTGGGACTACTTAAATGGAACTGATTGAATGCCTATGAGATATAAAGCATTGTGATTAGTGTACTTCTTGAAGGGCAACTTTAGGTCTGAATAAATGGTTCTTGGACTACTGGACAAAAGTTGGATTTTTAAAAACAAAATAAGATGCTTAACAAGGAACAATTGAGTGGAACTTTGAAGGAGATGGCGTTGATTTTTCCAAAGCACAAAGGATATAATGGAGAAAGGGTTTAAGGAGATCATGGAAAAAATGGAAATTACAAGGGATGATGAGTAAGGATCAAGATGCTCGGAAAAGGGAGGAGCTAAAAGAAGAAATGGAGGAAAAGATTGAACCGAAGAACCAGCGAACAAAAGAAGAAGATAAGGAGGAGTTAATAATAATAAAAATAACAATGATTGATAAATTAAACCGGGGGGAAATATATTAAGAGAGTTGAAAAGAGAATTGGAGATACGGGAAGATATCTTTGAAAGGGAGATAGGGGTTTGGGCAGATATTTTGGAAGTAGGCAGTGGAAGAGAGTAGTGATGGGGGAAACATTTAGATTGAATAGCCAAGAAGTAGATGCAGACAGAGATAAAGATTCAAGAGAGGAATATGGGAGGTAAGTAAAAAAAAAGCATAGCAACCAAAGTCTGAAGCAGGCAAGAGACGATGGATAGAAAGAAAAGGAGTTCTCTTTTTTTGTTGTTCTGGTTTGCTTTTCCCTTTCTTTCTCTTTTTTCTTAGAATGGTGGCATGATTAAAAGTTAATTAGGATAGAAAGAAAACATCTTTTAATAAAAGGGTGACAAGATTAAAAGTTAGGATAGAGATAGAATCAAGAGAAAGGGGGAATATTAGTGTATACTTAAATAATCAATATAGAGGAAGACACAAGAAATTGGGAATATTATGCACATTTTTTATATAATATATTTAAAGTAATAGACACAAAAATTAGAGGCTGAAAGATGGTGATACTAAGTACGTTCTAATGATACTGTTGTTATTAGAATGGAGGACTAATGTTGAACAATTAAATAATGAAGGCTTATATTTTAATACAAATCTGTATAAGAATATTATTACAATTACATAGGTATGATTTAAATAAATAATATTAATACTATCATTACTACCTGTATTTTAATGAATGATATCCAGATGCCTCACAGTTCATGTATTGATATTGATGTATATTTAAAAAAAACAGTAGAGCAAAAGGCAACCAATTGATAATCATGAAGAAAAAAGAGGAACAAAGATATTGAGGACAAATGGCAGGAAATTAAAGTCATATACAAGTCACAAAGGCAAGCTGTATAAATTGGGCCAGCCCAAAAGGGACAGTAGCCGGTTGTGGATTCATATGAAGAAGCAAAGTTAAAGCAAGCAAACACATAGTCCTATCAGAAAATGAATAACAAAAAGGCTCTTCTGGTTAGGTGTTTCCGATACTATCACCAAAACTGTAATCCATAGTGTCTGTGGTATCTCATTATAAGGTTATATAAGAACATCAGTGTAGAAATCCTTCTCTAATTAGTCCTCAAGTAGAATCTACTTTATCTCTTTTTAATAAATGCCATGCATTTGGCTGGCATCATTGAATTATGGTAATGCATGATTTTAATACTGTTGTCCTTCTGTGTATTAATTGATTAGAAGTGTTGTTTCGGGTGCATGCAATTTTCCATATCATCCTGTATAGCTTTTTTATTTTTTTTAATAGGACTACCTTGTAGACATAGTTTAAGACAATTATTTAATTATTTCTTCATTGAAAATGTCATTTTGGGGGGAGGAGAACTTCATGATAAATTTGTTATGCTTAAAGATGCCCATTTTCCTATACCCAGAACTGATGACCTTCTTGTAGATACAAAGATAGATACAAAAAATAGAGTCATTGAGTAGAATAATACAGTTTATGCACTTTTGAATCAAAACATAGAAATTATGTTCCCAATAGTTAGTAGTTTACTATTTTTGGCAAACACAAATTCTGTCTGAAAAAATAAAGGTAATAGATGATAATAAAATAGATTTATAACAATTATGAGTTATGAGTTAATTATGAGTTAAATATATAAATATGTTGTATGTTTCAGGTTTGTTGAATGCAAGATATGGCAGAGGTTGGACAGAGCATCGCAAATTAGCAGTAACTAGCTTTCGAAATTTTGGATATGGTCAAAAGTCCTTTGAAAGCAAAATAACAGAGGAATCGGTTATTTTTCTCGATGCCATTGATACTTACAAAGGCAAGGCTTTTGATCAAAAGCACTTGATAACAAACGCAGTTTCAAACATTACTAACTTAATTATTTTTGGAGAACGGTTTACCTACGAAGACACTGAATTTCAGCATATGATTGAAATATTCAGTGAAAACATTGAATTGGCTGCCAGCGCTTCAGTATTTTTATATAATGCTTTCCCATGGATTGGAAACTTGCCCTTTGGAAAACATCAACAACTTTTTAGAAATGCTGCTGAAGTCTATACTTTTTTACTCCACCTTATTCAGCGCTTCTCACAGAACAGGAAGCCTCAAGTACCTCGACATTTTGTAGATGTATATTTAGATGAAATGGAGAAGAATAAAAATGATCCCGAATCAGTATTTTCAATGGAAAATTTAATTTTTTCAGTTGGAGAACTTATAATAGCTGGAACAGAAACTACAACAAATGTTCTAAGATGGGCAGTCTTGTTCATGGCTCTTTATCCTAATATTCAAGGTAAATAAAATGCTGTTGTTATGATGAGAAGTCTGCATGTAATGATAACTAAGAGCATCATTTTTCTACCACACATTTTAATACAATTAATAATCATATTGTAGCCCACATTCTGATTAAAGATTTGGTTTCTCCCCCCCCCCCTAAAATTACTGAAATTTGGCTGGTATATTAAAACAGTGACATGTCAAATTATTGCACTGGTGAGATTATTTTGATGAGAAAATTGGGCTTCTTTGGCCACTATTAATCAGTTCCTACTAGTATTTTGGCGAATAAATTGCAATTAATATTATTTGACATAAATTATTGGTCTTGTATACTGAACGTGCCATATTTTATATATATCTTCTTGCCCTACCTTGACATATAGCAAAACAAATTCTAACAAGCACAAAATTGGTGCAGATTGGCTATGTAGACAACTTTGTATTTCTTCCTTGATATGCTAAAAAGAATATGCAGAATTATTTGACAGAAGGAATATAGAATTATAATCCTTACTAGATTATAGAATAAATCTTATCAGGAAGCATCAAATTTGGTTAAGAGATTATGAAGTATTTTAAATGTTAAAGAAAACCTGTGACTGTTATAAGAGCTCCATGAAATCTTTACTTAAAAATATCAGGGAGCTGGAGATCAGAAAGACTGAGTTTGTAGAGAGACTTAATTAATGCAAGAACACAAAAATAAGTCTGGAGTCTACAACATTTCTGAATTTTCAGCTATTTCTCAAATGCATGATCATATTCCAGGTTATTTTTATTTAGCATATGTAACGTGTTAGCCAGGGATCACCAAGGTAGTTGGCTGCCTCTGTGAAAGGATTTTTTTCGGGTAGGCAATCAGGGAAGGCTCCTTTCTTGTCCGTCCATGGTTTATTCACTCAGGGGAATTGAGACACCGAACTGTCGAGCTTAGCGGTGCGCAGACCCAGCGTCTTACCACATGAGCCACCGTGGCCCCTTCAGGTTGATTATATAATCTACATAGAGTTTATATACATACCTGAATAGAAAGGGGGGGCTTTAAAAGTAACAGAAACAGCAGTCACACAGTTCTGTATAGTCCACAAATGTTCAAGTGACAATCTTAAAAAAAAAACCTTTGTTAATCTTACAATGAAATTTCATACATAAGTACAAATGTTATGGTGTACACATAATGTAGATGCTTACATACAGTCTAAAAGCTTTTTCTTTTAACAGGACAAGTGCATAAAGAAATTGACTTAGTCATTGGTCCCAACAAAACAGCATGTCTAGAAGATAAGAGTAAAATGCCATATACGGAGGCAGTGCTACATGAAATTTTAAGGTTCTGTAATATAGTTCCATTAGGTATTTTTCGTGCAACTTCTAAGGATACAGTTGTCCGTGGTTACTCTATCCCTCAAGGCACTACTGTAATCACAAATCTCTATTCTGTACATTTTGATGAA
The DNA here is from genome assembly GCA_032467955.1 of Pseudoxenodon macrops. NCBI lineage: Eukaryota > Metazoa > Chordata > Lepidosauria > Squamata > Pseudoxenodontidae > Pseudoxenodon > Pseudoxenodon macrops. The sequence continues at coordinate 52,333 of JANHFT010005128.1, read as the reverse complement.
AAATACTGGAATAACCCTGAAATGTTTTGTCCTGAAAGATTTTTGGACACCTCAGGACAGTTTGTCAAGAAAGAAGCATTTATTCCTTTTTCACTAGGTAAGCATAAAAAAATGTGTCTATAAATCTTGAATATGATATAATATATCTGCTTTAATAAATTTAATAAATATTCTGTTTTAATAAATTTGTGTAAAAGGGCAGTTTTTATTATTAATCTGAGAAATCAGGATAATAATTCACAGGTGGTGGCAGTGTCTAACTGAAAAATGAAGTAGAATCTGATTAGTAGAAGCAGATGGAAGATCATAAGGATATTGCAGAAATGAAAGTTGGGCTGGGAAGTTGAAGAAAAAAACCATTTATTGTTGCTATAACATTTACTTGAAGTCACCAAGAGTCAAGCTTTATTTGAGAGGGATTTTATATTTACCTTTGCAATGCAAGAAAACAATGGAATCTTCACTGGTAAACATTTCATGGTAATCATTGTTTTTATTTGATCTCAGTACACAATGCAAAGGTGAAAACAGTGGAGGTTCTCAGAGGTGATTGGCTGCCTAATGGTTTCTTATATCTCTTTTTCCCCCTCCGCTTAAGACTTGTGGAGAAGATTTCAGTATAGTTATTTATTATTAAACAAATTTATGTATCCGCCCAACTCACACATAATTTTGGTGGTATACAGCAATGAAAAGCCAGAATTTAAAACCCTCAGATCATTCCCATCCATCCCTACCACAGCGGTGACAACCTCTTTTCATAGGTTTCCACTTAACAATTAGTAGGTGTAATTTTTATCTTCTAAAGGGCTTTTTGTGTGAAAAGGGGGTAAGTGTGTGTCCAGGATTGAACTGAACAATCCTGAAAGATAGATTAAAGAGGTAGTCTAAGAAGAATGGCTTTTTCTACCATTTCAGAACTTACGCTCCTCCTCAGATTTTTTTCCCCATTACTTCTCCTTGACTAGCTCTGGTACATGAAACCTTGTACAGTTTTGTGGCAGGTGTGGTGTTGCTGAGTTAGAAACAGTTAAAAAGAACAATATGCTTTGGATAGCATTATGAGCAAAGAGAAAAAGAATAAACACTTTGGAAATGCCTAAGTTTTTCTTCTCTGTGTATATGTACTGTTTCCCTGAAAATAAGACCTCCCCGGATAATAAGCCCAAATCAGGCTTTTGAGCACATGCCCTAAAATAAGCCGTCCTCTGAAAATAAGCCCTCCCTGAAACACAGCAGCAGCCATGAGGTGACCAAACCTGCCGCCTCCTGCACCTCAAAAATAATAAGACCCTGTCTTATTTTCGGGGAAACACAGTATATATGACCATGAAAAGAAATACAAATATTTTAAAGATTAATACTCAGGATTCTTATCCAGAATGAATTTATATAGGTAAAACTAATCTCCCAGGGAAGATTTGTTTTTAATATGGTATACGTAACAAATGGTAATCACTTACAATTTTTCAAAGTAGCTGTTTTTTCAGTTTTTCAGTCATATCAATTTTCAAACAAACCTCTCTTTTTGAATGAGCTATATTTTAACCTCCCAGAATTTTATGATAAGAAACTGTCAATTAACAATTGAATTGCTTTCTTAATGTTACATGTTGATGTGATTGGTAAAACATTAGCTGCATTTATTATGTGGGGAAAATATTGAGCCAAACATTGAAAAAATGGTGCATTTCCTCCAAAGATGCAATATGTACCAATTTCCTTACCCAATTATCACAATCTACAAGGAATGCTGAAATTCCTGTGTAAAACTTTTAAAGTGCTGTGCCACTAATGGATTATCTTCATAGTGAATTATCAATGACTTGCTGAAATAAGATATGATATAAAATGAATTCTATACGTTTTTAACTTCATCTTTAGAAAACATTTCCAAAATTAGTAGCTGAGAAGCATATCTATGAAAATTCATTCTGTTTTATAAGAATAAGGAATATATAATTTTAAGTTATACATAATTTCAAAATCAATAATTATTTACTCAAAAACATGCTTTTGTTAATCTCCTATTTTTAGTGTACAGTAATCCATAAATATACATAGATTCAAACTGTAAATACATACTGTCTTTGGCGTAGATCGATTCATTATCAATCTGAGTGGTTGTTTTTTTTAAAAAAACGGGCCTCTATGTTTTGCTTTATTTCATATGTAGTTCTTGATTTAAAAAAAACAACAAATACTTTCTCTGTCTTCCCATTCCTCCCTTTCAGGACGAAGACACTGTTTAGGAGAGCAGCTGGCCAGAATGGAAATGTTTTTATTTTTTACAGCATTACTTCAAAGATTTCATCTACATTTTCCTAGTGCTTTGGTTCCAAACCTTAAGCCAAAATTTGGCATGACACTGCAACCTCATCCATATCTCATTTGTGCAGAGAGACGATATTAAATATTACCCTGATGGTCACAGAAGCATGAGGAAATAATATTACATACATATTCCATTCTTTTGCCTGGAATGAACTGATTTCTGACTTACAGTATTGTTTAAAAAATCTCATGAACAAGCTTTCTGAGAAGCTAAATGGGGAAAAAAGGAGTTTAAAACAAATTTTGGAGTGAGAAATGGAGTAAAGTCTAATTTAATCTACTTTGATCTAATTTAACTATTCAAGTCAGGTAAGGGGTTATTTCTACTACCTTTCATGGAAAGTTGGAACCCATTGGAAATCCTGAGTAACCCAAACATGACCAGATGAGCTGAATTTACTTTACTGTAAGGCTGAGTTAACAGAATCTTGCAAGTCTGAAGATACAAATTTCCTGCTGCCACTTTTAATCATCTAATCAATTAGGGTGCATTCTTCCTACATTTCTTTCTCTTACCATTAAGCTCCTGGAGGCTCCAAACTCTCCTGTCTGATTGTTTCTTAGGCAGCATCTCTTACACTTGTCCCTCAAGGTCATCCACACATTCCATTGCAGAAGCTGAAAATATCTAAATACCTTTCTAAACCTTCCAGCCTTGTCATATTGTTAGCTAATTTGGCTGCTCTCAGAGTTGTTGCGTCCTCAGCCAAACAAACCAGTTCAAATTATTTCAGACTATATAGACTGTTGCCCTGTTACTTTGAGAAGCTTCAGATATACAAGATCTGTAGACTCTGATTCTGAACTACCTTGATGGAACAATTACTGTATTTTCCGGTACACTCCGAAGTATAAGACATAGCTACCTTTTTTGAGGAGAAAAACAAGAAAAAAATATCTACCTCTGCCTCCCAGCAATTTGCCTCCTTGCAGCAAACAGCCTGTTTCATTTTCAGTTTCAGCATAGCCTGTTTAGCACAAGGGGGGAAAAATCTGCCTCCGCCTCTGCCTCCCTGCAACCTGAATCAACTGATGGTTTGAGGCCGATCCAACCGACAATCACTTGCTTGTGCTAATCAGGCTGTGCAGAAGCTGAAACTGAAACAGGCTGTTTGC